>JBBMOL010002517.1:0-23656 GCA_037954665.1 Laguncularia racemosa
CTTTTGAAGTCCGCCTGGGCCCGATCAAAAAAAGTTAGCAAACGACCAAGGAACCCTTTAAAGGGGGTTGAAAAGGAGTCCATGAAGCCGGAAAGGATTGGAGCAAATCATAAATTTGGAACAGATTTAACAACCAGGGGAAGACCCTTGCTCTTATAAATCACACCGACAGGGGTTAAAGAGAGCGTGTATTTCAACAGGGCCGTGTGGGATTCCAAGATTGCACAAAACAACACGGCAGACACTGGGCTAAAAGGACGGCCGGTATGGAGACAAAAAATCCACAAAAAGATACACACCAAAATTACACGATCGTGTAGGGAAACGAATGTGTACAGAAAAGTACACCCAAAAGTATACGGTCGTGTATACGGCCAGCCCCCCTCCCGGGCCATTTGTTTGTTTTTGTTTTTAGCAACATCAAATATGTCATTTTGGACTTTTTTTTCACAAATTTAACCCTAGTAAAAAGCTCCGGGTTTAGAACAACAAAGAATTTTACATTTTTGAACATTAAACACTTTTGAAGGCACCTCTCTTATTCTTCAAGAACTAATCGAACTTATCGATTAATTTCCGTGGCGTTCACCCGCTTATAAATCGTTTCATTCCGATTGTGGCGTCTTCCATTATACCAAGGTTCTTGTCTCGCTTAAACAAGGGGTCGGGGTTTTCCACTTGGTTTTGGGCGTTTAGGCAACAAATTTTCCAAACGTTTTTGGTATTGGGTTTCGTAGGGGTTTGGGTGGGGGTTCGTATTGTTTGGTATCAATTTAGGTTTGTCAAAACATCAAGTTCTGTTGGGGAAAGGGTAAATAAAAAACCCTAACTCCAATCTTTCATATCAATTACTTTTCAATTTTTCGTATATTGTTGTCTTTTGATAGTGTAATATCACTAGGCGATTGTTTAAAAAAAAAAGTAAAAAAACACGACAAAAAAAAAAGAAGAGAAAAGAAAAAAAAAAAAAACGTGATCAAGAGCAACAACCCAAAATAAAAAAAAAAAAAACGATAGAAAAATAGAGGAAAATTTACGAACCCTAGAGTTGTTTTAAATTCTACGGAAGGATGGTGTAGTTCGGGTTTGTTCCAAGAGAATTTAAAAGGAATTGGGGAGTTGATATCATCATTTTAAACGAAACATGTAAGGGAGTTATCGTGAGGTTTTTAAATTTTAATATATTTTTGGTTAGTACTAATCTTTTCACAGGGGGCATGTCGAGACAACTTCCCTGAAGGGGAAGGGGAAGGTTTTTAGAGGTTAGTAATTAGGCGTTGAGGGGGGAAATGAAAGGGGGAAAGTTCCAAGAGGGAAAGGGGCAAAATTTGAACGGTAGGCAAAGAATAGGCAATCCCAAAAGATTTCCCAAAGGGGGGGAAGAGGGAGAGTCGTTTTTAGGAAGGGACCGAGGGGTGGGGATGAAGGGCATGTGACTTTGATAGCCTTTTTGTTGGGGGTTTTGAGGATAATGGGGCGGAATAGAGAATAGGATTGGGGAAAATAAAAAGGAAAAAGGAAAGAGAGGATGATCAATTGATAATAAAAATGAAAATTCCTCCTTTCCAAGGAAGAAAGACCCAGGGGTACTTAGAGTGGGAGAAGAAGGTAAGAGGGGTTTTTGATTGTCACAACTAAGTGGGAAAGAAGGAAAACTTGCTGCCATTGAATTTTCGAATTATGCTATGTGTGGGGGGTCAACTAATGTTGAATAGGAGAAGGAGTGCAAGCCCCTATTTAATCTTTGGGAAAAATGAAAAAAGTGATGAAAGCGGTTTGTGCCTGGTATTACTACGTGAATTGCACAAAAAAGTTTCAAACTCTGAGGCAGGGGGGGCCGAAGTGTAGATGATTTTCAAAGGGGTGGAATCACTAGATTAGGGCGAAAGTAGAGGGGATAGAGAGGTACAATGGTTTGGTTTTTTTTCTAGGTTGAAAGAGAAATCCAAAATGTGGTTTATTGCAGCATTATGTGAAATTTGGGGATATGGTTTCCGGGTATAAAGGTTAAAACCAACATAAGCGGAAGGGTAGTATAAATGTAGGTTTCAAAAGGGGAAGGTTATCCACTTGGAAGACTAATCAAGGAAGAAGAAAAAAGCCTTTTCCCAAAACCAAAAGGGGAGCTGGGCAAGCGGGTTCTACTCCCAGTAACCAATAACCCGATTCTTCTACTTCTAGAAAAAAATGACATTAGATGTTTTAAAAAGTCAAGGTAGAGGCCATATTGCTAGTTTGTCCAAATAGGTGGTGATTTGCTATGAGGTGATTGAGATGAGGGGGGTAGTGAAGAAGTGTATGCCCCTTTAGAGGAGCTGGGAAAAGATGAGAGCCTAAAAGGGAAGGCAATGGCGTAGTGAAGCGAGCTTGGAATGGCGGGTGAAGGAAAAAAGGGGAGGTGCCATATCTCAAATTTTTCAAAAATTCAATGGATGAATCCAAAAATCCGATGCCAAGTTCATCAGGGATGTCTGCTTCTTTTCGCACCCTCTTAAGGTCTTCTAAATCTCCGGTTATAGTGAGTGCACCTGTATGAAAGAACGAGTCATAAAGAATAAAAATAAATTGACCCCAAACCCCGGGGAAACGGCCCCAAATTTTGTTTATGCGAATTCCAACAAAAATAAAAACCTACTCCTAGACAATTATATGATTTGCATATAGTGGTGAGTGGGGTCGAATCCTGGGGGTTTGGGTTTTAAATATATTTCTATTCAAAGAGAATAAGAAGAAAAAAAAATGGGGGGTTTGTTTATGAAACAAATAATGTTTAAACAAAATAAAAAGCCAAAAATTGATAAAAGCAGCCAAATGAAATCAAGATAGTTTAACTCTAGGAATTGATCTCATGCAAAGTCTTTTATCCTTATTTCTAGATAAAATGGTTATGGGTTTTTAAAAAAGCTCAAAAACCATCTCTCTTACTTCTTTTGATAATCAAAACAAGCTTTTTTGATTACTTTCCCTTTTCGATTAGACAAACCCCCAAACAAGCTTTAGGATTTAATCTATCAAACCTTAAAAACAAAGAGACCACCAAATTTAGCCAGTAATTATAAAATAACCATTTAAACAGACATACATCTCCATAACAAGAAATTGATCACTATTTTTTTAATCAAAATTTTTTCGGTCACGAGACTGAAAATCAAAAAAATTTCGGATTTGAAAGTTATTGAAAAATATTAATAGCTAATTGAGTAAAGGCTCAATTCATACCAAACAAAAAGATAATAATGACAAGGGTTTAGAAGAAATATGAAAATCCAAAAACAAAAAATAGATTAAAAATACAAATAATTAGTCTCAAAATTCGGGGAGAATCAAACTTCATGACCCTTTGGGCTAGAAAAACTATTTAGCTACGCATGTTCACATAAACAAAATTAAAATAAAAACAAACAAGCCTCGCCCCGGCTTTTTCGGGCCTTCTTCTTCCTTTTTGTCTCCAAATGATTCAAATCCCAACCCTCTGGGTTTCTTCTATTTATTTGAAAAGGAAGGGGCGGTATTTTTTTTGTACAAGATACGAAATATTTTTCCCTTTTTCAAGAAAATTTTAAAAAAAATTGTTCCCCTGGCACGCCCTACAACACGGCCGTGGGGTAAGCCTTTCCTTCCTCTTGGGAAAATTCACAAGTCTTCATCCGTGATCAGTTTTTTTGTACCAGGCTTCAACCACGGGTAATCTAAAGGGCCCGTCCATTTTCTGGTTGATTTCCACAATTTCCCCACCCTTTGGGGGCACTTTCCTTTTCAACTTCCCCACGGCTTCAAGCAGGGTTTTCCCACCAAGGGCAGATCACGAGCCGTGTGATGTGCCAAATCACCTTTAAAGCAAACCAAAAGACTTAAGAAAAACCTATTTCAAGTCTAGCAAAATCGGATCAAAAATCCTTTTAAAAATGAACCCTAATTTTAAATGATGAAATTCAAATCAACCAAAATATAACAAATACCCCAAAGAATGCCTCTAACAACACTCTAAATTAAAACCACGCAAATGAAGCCTCAATTGACAAAGAAAACCGAAAGAAAATTTCCCTTTTCCAATAATAAAGAAAAATTTTAAAAGGAAATCCTAAAAAGATGAATCGGGATAAATTTGATAATTCCTTAAAATAAGCTAAAAAATTTCATAAATAACAACAAGTAATTCTGACCTAACATCTCAAATAACCCTAGATACAAACACTAAAGAAGAAAAAAATTACAACAAAATGAAATTGATAAAACCCAAAAATTTCCAAGAATTTTGCACTCGCCAAAATTTCAAGTCTTGGAATTGAAATTGATAAGAGTTAAACCCAAAGGGTTGAACCCTAATTCACACGGGTGAAAAGAGTGATATTCTGAAAAAAAAAGCTCCCAAACCCCCTTTTTTCTTAAGAAGTATTTATACTTGTTACTTCTAGGGTTTTTAAAAAAGTGCTAAAAATTTACAAGTTTGCCACTTTAAGGGGGTTTAACCCAAAACCGAAAGTTACATGGAAATAAAAGTGTCCCAAAACCAAAAACAACCAAAATATTCAATAAACTTTTACAAGTACAAAAAACAAAATCTTATGCCCCAATGCCTCAGAAATGAGAACAACGAGCGGGCCTTTGATTGTTACCTTGAAAATGTCCTGGGCCAAAAATGAAGTTGTGGGGGCAATTTTGGCATCCCATGGAGATATATAACGTACCTTAAGATTATTCCAAAGTTTTTAGAAATAAAAACATAAGATAAAAAGGACAATTTGGCAATCATCCAGATTGGTTTTAAAAAGGTTACATGCCGAATTTTTTCCCATCTTTCCCCTTTGGGCTTCTAAAGTTTTGGCCCTAAAATTTTAAAGGGGATCTTGTGGAATTAAACCCCCTAGGATTCGGGTTGTTCTGCTTCCCGACTAACCATGGTAGTAGGGGTTTTGCCTGACCTTTTTCTGAAACTTAGACCTCAGAGGGAGTCATTTGGTAATGGGATTATGCGTGTCTCGCCCATGCTAACATTGGGTTTTTAAAACCCATCATTTACCCCCGCGACATAAACCAGGCCGACAAAACAGCAAATGGAATTGCAGCATAAAAACATTCAAAAAGGGATCTCATCATGATATTTCTCCCTGACACTCACTGGAAACCTTTTCCCTAAGGGAAAACTTGCATACACCTCATTTCCGCCAAATGCAAATGAAAAG
Source organism: Laguncularia racemosa (assembly GCA_037954665.1). Lineage (NCBI taxonomy): Eukaryota > Viridiplantae > Streptophyta > Magnoliopsida > Myrtales > Combretaceae > Laguncularia > Laguncularia racemosa. Next base: position 5,184 of record JBBMOL010002517.1, read on the forward strand.
GACTAGGTGATTTTAAATAGACATTTTGTAATTTGTCTACTGTGCAGAATATAAATTCATGCAACTACCCTATCGATGATGAGTAACAAAGGTTCCCTTTCTGTAAGAGGTATGAAATATGTTCTCCCCTAAAGTCACGATATCAGGAGATGTGGTAAATCCTCTAATACATTGAGGGATTTTTTTCCTCCTATGCTCCTCGGGCACATTTGCTTCTGATCATCATAATATTCCTAAAATGCGTTGTAGATTTTTGGGCTCAATCTGTTCATGGTCTTCCTCATACCTCCCCATGCTTCCCATAATAGTCATCACCCTCTTTTTGGACACAGCGCCATATGCCCAAATCCCATGCATTTAAAAATTTAATCTGGCTTCTTTCCCCACAGAAAACCGGGAACAGTCTCCCTCGTTTCTGGTGCCATGACCTCTTTACCCTTCCTAGGGTAATTTTTCCCTAATAATGGTTGGGATAGAGTGTCCACTGCTTACTACCTCACCACCGCCTTTGCTCCCCTGATCGACTATGGGGCTGGATGGGTCTATTGTTATTGGGTCGCTGCTAGGAGCCCTAAAGAAGTTGGGACCTCCCTTGTCTCTTGTTTTAAGGCCAACTGAATACCTCATCAAGTGTGGTGTAGCACTGTAGCTCAAACAATACACGCTATCCATATTTTAGATGAGACAAATCATGCTATTTTTGTTCCGGGGCTCAACAACCCACACCTAATCAAAGGGCTAAAATTCCTGCACAAAACATCTATTTTTTGCCCCCTTCCCCTAAAGGTTTGCTGCATAAACACTCCTGTTTGTAGTGCTCGGGAAAAACCCTTTTCCCTTTAACAACCTCTTCATACCCCCAGGTCAAAATTCACCTCTCCATCCCGATGCCTATTACGATCAGATTCTTCCACCAAAGTGCCATCCCCTAAAAAAATTCAAAACTGTGCCAAATTTTGACCCTGGTACTGTCGTAAAACTAAAAACTTTCGAAAAGACCTTCGCCCTTTTACCCTCCCAGTCCAGGTATTCAATTGCTGATCCCTTACCATCATGGGAGGGCATCTGTAGTTTCACTATTCCAAACCCCGAGGTGGCCGAAACCCTTTCTGTTTTAGGTTGACTCCAAAAATTGTCATCTCTTTTTTCCCTACTCTTTTTTGATGGGGTTTTGTGGAGCTCCCGGGGGTAGTGCTTTTGGGTTTTACCAATGGTGGTTGTGGTAAAGCATCCTGTCAACTCTATTGCTGTGTAGCACTATAGTAGTAAGCTCCTGAAGTTGTTCCTCCAAAGTTCTTCGCCTGCCCATTACACCATGCCTCCACCAAAAACCCAGCTTTTGGCTTCTTAAACCAAAATTTCCCTTTCACAATCATTAGACATATTTGTAGATCCTTAAAATTTTGTTCCTAAAAATGATATTTTTTAAGGGATATACACTTCACTACAATATTTCCCTTAAACCCCACAAAATATAAACTACAAAAGACAAACAAAAAAACCCATTTAATGTTAAAAAATTTATAATTGAAACTCCGGTAATACCCCCCCAAAAACAAGCCACAAAAAAACCGGTGCAGCAAAATTAATTTCCACTTTTAATCCCGGCAATACACAAGCAACAACACAATTAATAGTAATACTTCCACGGCAACAACAAAGTAAATAATGAATACAAGAATTTTAAAATTTCCCATGGAAAATAATGAAGAAAGAGATTTTAAGTGCTTTCCCCCAAAATAAATTCGGAATCCCCTATAGGCAGGCAATTTCTTTTTGAATTTCAAAAAACTTCACTTTTTTGCAACCTTCCTAAATTGGAAACAATGAATTAAAATTCAAAAAAACAATCAAATTCCCCTTTAACTTAAAAGCATATGATTTAAATTCAAAAAATTTTTTACAACCAAAATTAAGAATCTAAAATTTTTAACTTCAAAAATTCAGTTTACAAAATAAATTCAAAAAACAAATTCAAAACCCCCACACCCACAAGTTACTCCCGGTAACAATTGGAAAGTTTCCAATTTTAAAAAAACAATTTGCTAAAGAACTTCACTTTATACTTCTCCCTTTTCCAGTGAATTATGTCCAAAAAATTTGATTAAAAACCTCCCAAATCAACTCCAACAATCAGCCAAATCAAATCCCACCCAAAACAATTTCGCAATCTCAAACTACAATAACAACAAAAAACTAACAATTGCTTTTTTTCCATTGTTTAACCCAAATTGTTGACCTTCCACGAATTGAATAAAACCCCAATTCCCTTCTCTCAAAAAATCTTGATACCAAAAAAAGATGGTGCCTAACCCTTTTTTAAAGAATTTAAAAAGACTTAAATCAACTATTAATTGGGGGAAAAAATGGATCCAAAAAGGGCACTTTTCAATGAAACCCTAATTTAAAAATGATGAAATTCAATCAACCAATAATAAATCAAAACCCCAAAAAAATTCCCTTCTAACAACCTCTAAATCATATAATCCAGCAAATAAACCTCTTTGACAAAGAAAACCATAAAGAAGATTCCTTTTAAATAATAAAAAAACTTTATCAAGGAAATCCCAAAGATGAATAATCAATTTTTAATTCCTTCAAAAAAGCTAAAAAATTTATGAATAACAACAAGTAATTCTGCCCAAGAACATCTCAAATAAACCCCAATAAACAAAATAAAGAAGAAAAGAAAACAACAAAATGAAATTGATAAAACTCAAAATTTAAAGAATTGCATTCCCAAATTTCAAGTCTTGGAATTGAAATTGATAAAGTTGGAACCAAGGTATGAACCCTAATTCCCGTAAAAAGAGGTGTATTTTGGGGAAAAAAATAAGCCCCCAAAACCCCTCTTAAGCAAGTTTTATACTTCTACTTCTAGGTTAAAAAAGGCTAAAAATTAAAAGTTTGCCACTTTTAAGGTGGAAAACCCTAAATGAAATTTTACATGGAAATAAAATGTCCCCCCCAAAAATAAAACCAAAAAAGTTCAATAAAACTTTTACAAGATAAAAATAACAAAATCTTCATGATCCAATGCCAAATAGAGAAAAAAATCGCAGGGGCCGTTTTTACTTGAAAAAGCCCTGTGTCCAATTGAATTGTAGGACTTTTTTGGCTTTCCCCATGGAGAATATAATTGTCCCTGAAGATTATTCTCAAAGTTTTTTAAAAAAAAAGAAAAAAATTAAAATAGAGAAATTTTGGGGAAAACCCCAAAAATTTGGATTATAAAAAGGGTTTGACAGTCCCAGAATTTTCCATACGTGTCTCTTCTTTTGGGAATCCACATTTCCACCTTTTGTGCAGTGTATAGCACTTTTTGAACCATGGCCGTGCTTCAAAATTGCCTCCTTCTAGACAATAACGGTCGTGTATTTTCAACCCTTGTATTTTTCCCGTGTTTTAAAGACAGATAACGATCGTGTACTTCAACCGTGTATTTTTCCTGTGGCTTCAAAATAAGAAAAGGGCGTGTACTTCAACTACCCCCAATTTTTTCCTGGTGGAAAATCCGTCTTTGATCTAAGTTGTAGATCTTCCAAATTTACTTGAATTAGCCCCCTTGACCCATTAACCTATTTATCACCAAAAGAATCAAGTACCATTTCCAGATTTCTATAAAATCTATAATAAATTAACACACTTCATATATAAAATTTGAGTTAAAATGGCTCTATAAAATTTCCCCCCCCCCACACTTAAACTCTTTTTTTCCTCAAAAAATGAATCAAATAAAATTGAGAAACCGTCATAGATTATACAAAAATTTCTTTTCATCATTCCAAGCTCTGTTATTTAAATTCATGATTTGAAATTTTTTAATGTCTACCTTCAACCAAACTGGTTTAGTGTTTCAAATTACATGGATAAAATTTAAGCTAATCAAAAAAAAAAAAAAAATTTTAAAATCTTCATGGAAAATGAATTTTTATTCCAAAAGTAAATACTAATCCATTAAGGAAAAACACCCAATTAAAACTTATTGGATTTTATCAAGTGTAAATTTGCAAAATAAAAAATTATCAAAAATGATTTTTTCTCCCTTTCTATATAAGTCTTTTTAATTCAATAAATTTTTCCCATTCATTGTTTTTTTGTTTTAACAAATCTTTTTTGAGGGGTTTTTGCCCGCTTCTTTTCATAATTTTTTGCCTTTTTCGCCCTTATCGTTATTGATTATTGAGGGCACATCCCAGCTCGTCATTCAGTCCGGGTTTTAGAACCCCTGGGGACTCTTCTACTCTAACTTTCAAGTTGAAAACTCTTAACTAAATTTTTAAATCATTGGGTTGGCTATGCTTATTTATTATTATTAATATAATAATTAAACAATTTTCAAAGAGTATACAGTTGCTAAAAATAACTAAAAGTAAACTTGTTTATTTTATTAGGGGGACTCACTTACTCTTGATTCCAATTTCTAAAGCTAAAAAAAAAGGAAAAATTTTTTTTTTTAAAGTTTTTCACTACTTAATTTTAACCCAAAGTATTCTAATCACAACAGTAGGTGATAAACTTTTTGAACAAGAAATTTCACATTTTGTAGAGTTTATTATAACTTTAGTAAAATCTCCGATTCATGATAATTTTTGAAAAAACATGGTTTAAAAAATTGCTTAAGGACAAACATTCAAGTATAAGTCAGTTCTTTATTTCTATTTTTTTATTATCCCTTCCCCCACACTTAGCTTGAACAATGCCCTCACTTTTCCCTAATTCAGCAAAATTTAAAGTGAATTAACCAAAGGGAAAACATTGGAATAAGAGAAAGGAAATACTGGTATTCACTGGTATTTGGAGTTCTCCCCTTTAAAGCACTAGAATGCATCTGATATAGTATCCTTGCTGAACAATCCACAAAAAAGAATAAAAAAAAAACTAAAACAAAAAAAAAACTAAAACAAAACAAAACTAAATTAATTTTTTTTTTTTTTTGACATGGGTTCCTCCCATTAAGCGCCTTTCTTTAAAAGGGAAAGTTTTCTGAAATTTAAACGCAATACTCGGGGTGAGTTAAATGGTTTTTCAATTACATCTTGAAAACCCTTTATAAAAAGGTTTTAAGCGATGACCATTTACTTTAAGTTCTTACCATTTCAAGATTGCGATCCAACGCACCAGGAAAATATGTTAGTGGAAAAAAAAGGCCCCAAACCCCGTGATTGTAGTTTTTCCAGGGAAAAATTCAAACGAGATTAAAGTAGTACTTTTTGCCTCAGAAAAAAATTTTTTGGGGAAATTATTTGATCATGAAAAACTTTTTTTTTCCTTGTAGATTTTTGTACTCTCATAACTTCTCTTCGAATTTCTCAAGTTTTTTAATTTTAAGTTTTCTATGCCACCAAAATCATCCTTTTGCTGTTAATTGTTTTAAAAAAGCCCAATACGCCCTATGTTCCAGCTCCACAGGGGGGGTGACAAAGGTTGCCAAATATCAAACTAAGGGAAAAATACTTTAGGGGGCTTGTAACGTCCGGTGGGGCCCATGAGCATCTTTAATCTTGTCCCAATCCTTCTTGCTTGTTGACGGTTTTTTTTTTCCAGAAAGACTTGATTTCCGATTTGAAAACTTCTGCCCCTCCATTTTGGGTTTTAGGGTTGGTATGCGGTGGAAATGCGATGAGTGACCCCGTATTTTTTTTGTAGGTTCCCCTACTCTATTACAAAATTGTACCCGATCACTGGATAAAACCTTGGTGTCCCCAACCTAGCAAAAATTGAATTTAACAAAATCCAACAACTTTGGCATCATTGTTGGGTTTGCTTTGGCTTCCCAAACCCCTTTTTAAACATAATCCACACAAAAGGGTAAACATTACGAAAGGGAGGAAAAGGACCCATAAAGTCAAAACCCCCCCTTTTTTTAAAATATTTCACATGCAAGAATTAAGGGGAAGTGGCATTTGGTCTCTACGTCCTAAGTTGCCCAATTTTTGCATTTTTTCACAAAAACTTACAAAAAATAAAAGAACCGAAACAATGTAGGCCAAAATAAACCCATCCTAAATACCTTTTGAGCTGTCCTCTTTTGGGGCCAAAAAGTCCCCCCACAGCATATGGTACAAAAATTTCAAAAAAAGAAGGGTCCGTCTTGGAGAAAACACCTTCAATGATCTGACAGCCAAATGTTTCCCCAAATATGGTCATCCCATACAAAAACTTTGCATCACTTTTAAATTTTTCTTTTTTAGCCCTAGACAAATCACTTGGTAGTGTCTTAGTAACTAAATATTGACAATTTTCGGCATTCCACGAATTGTCTTTGGGTAAAAAGAGAACAATGGGAAAAAAACTTGTATTTTTGTTGACCCTTCACGATAGGTATTCTACTGAGGGGGGTCGGCAAATAATTTTTTTAGAGCCTTTCCTATGTGTATTTCCAACCAAACTTTGTAATAAGAATCCCTCGAATAATCTTGTTTCGCCCCCTTTTTCGCGGCAAAGGGATTTGAGAGTTGCATGAAAAGAAACAATTACCTAGTACCCAAATAAATATGATCGAATTTTTCTAATGCAAAAAACAACACCCAAAGTTCTTTTTTTCCCTTGTGGAATAGTTTCATTGAGCATTTCTAATGTTTGGGGAAAAGCATAAAAAATGACATGAGAAGCTCTTCAACTCTTTGGCTAAAACACTCCAACGCATAATTGCTCGCATCCCCCACATAATTTCAAAGGAAGGTTCCAGTCAGGTGGTTGGAAAAGATTGGGGTAGAAGTCAAATTATCCCTCAATGTGTCAAAAGCGTGCTTAAAAGGCCTCATCGAAAATCAAAGTCACTTCTTTTTCAGCAATCGACATAGGGGTTGAGTAATTTTTGGAAAAAACCTTGATGAAGCGTCGAAGAATCCTACACCCCAAAAAAGGAGCGAATTTTCCCGTACACTTTTGGGGTAAGGAAAGATTTAATCAATTCTTCTTACTTTTTCGACTTTAAGCCCCCTTTAAGGGGAACAAAATACCCAAAAAAGAACTCTATCCCAAACCCAAAAAAGGGCATTTTTTTTTAATTAACACTAGGTTCTTTCTATACATCTTTGAAGCACTTTTTGTAAAGGGAGTCAAAAATGATAAAAAGAATTTCCATAGACGGTGAAGTCATCCATGAAAAAACCCTATGATATTTTTCCCCATAATGAAATATACTAACCTACACCTTTGGAAGTGGTGGGGCATTGCAGAGCCCAAAGGGGAAACCTCGAATGCAAAAGCCCAATGGACAAGGGGAATAGTTTTCCCTTTATCTTCTTTTGGTGCCACTGGAATTTTAGGAAAACCTGAAAAACCATCAAGACAACAATAGTGAGAATTTCCACCAAACGTTCAAACATCGACAAAAAAAAAAGGAAAGAGGGGAAATGCTTTTCTAGTTGACCCTTTAACTTTCTGTAATCAACACAAAACCCTCCCAAAAAATTCTGAACCCAGGGGAATTAAAATCACCTCAGAGTTTTCAAACACAGTCACCGTTTTTGGAACAACTTGAATTGGACTTACCCTTTGCTATCGGGGAAAATTGGGTAATCTTACCTCTCAAAAAATTTCAAGACTTTCCTTAACTACCCCCATATAGGGGGGTTCAAACGGTGAAATTCCCTTGAAAGGGTTTGCAATTTTCTTTCCATTAAATATTTTGCATGCATGTGGAGGGGCTAGTCCTTTGTTTTCTCTTGGGACCATCCAATGGCTTTTTTAACTCTCTTAAAAAACCCCCAAAAAAACTTTTCCTTAAAGTATTTTTTGTTAGAACTTCCAGCAAGAGTCTCTTTTTTTCCTAAGAAGATGTACTTTAGATGTTCGGGTAAATGTTTTAATTCCAAATTTGGGGCCTGCACAATAAAGGAAAAAGTTTTTGTGTTAGAAGGGGGTAAATTAAAGTAGGACAAAAATCTACCTGGGAGGTTTTTTAAAGATTCCCAAATCCCAAATCATGTCCCGCAAATCAGAGGGAAATTTCAACTTCTCCTTAAAAGTTTTCAATGTATTAATATAAGACTTTTATTAAATAAATTTTTAACTCATCATCGTCTTTAAAAACAAAATTGCCTGTGTTTAAAGGGTCAAAAACACCACAAAAAAAAGGGGAATATCACTAGGATATTTTATGGCATCAAAATGTTAAATTTAACACTTCACCATCAAATTCCCTATGAGGTTACCCTCAGTACATAATTTTCTTTTGGATGTTTAAGAAAGTCTCCCTAATAATTCATTGAGGGAAATTTCAAATCTCATTCCCAGTCAAGCACATAAAAATCTGCAGGAAAACCAAAACCCATTAACTTGTACTAAAACATCTTCTAGGGGCCCCCCCCAATAAAAATTGGACCCTTTGCAAGTTTTAAAATAAAAACCTGTTCCCTTTAAGGGCCAAAATTAAGCTTTGATAAACAGATAAAGGGATAAAAAGAGAACTCCAAATCACCTGCTTTAGCGATTCAAGATTTCCCATTTTGCAAGGAAAAGTAAACAACTATACTTACATTTTTGGAGGAAGCTTCTTTTAAAAATAGCTAAAACTCTCACCCCCACTAATCTTTTTTATTACCTTTAGCTTTCTTTTTTTTGGGAAAATTCTTTGGAAAATTTAGCATAATGAGGTACTTGCTTAATTGCACCAGCAAAGGAATATTTTCCTAACTTTGCGAAAAGTTTTAAGAAACTCCTTTTCTTCAGCTTCATTCTTGTTTTCGCTAACTAGAGGGGAAAGGAGGTGCTTTGTCATGATTTTGGTGGTTCACAAAAGGGACCTTTGATCTGGTTTTTCTACTACTTGAGTTGCTTCTTTTTCAGTCCTTCCAAATTGGTTTCGTGTCCTTTTCATTTATTCCCACAATTTCGTCCCCACTTTCAAAGGGAATTGCATAGGCTTTTCTTTGGATTTGTAATAGTTTTAGAAGGTAACTTACCTTAAGTTTCTAACCTGTTTATAGAAGAAGAAGTTGGCTTTCCTGATTTCCAATTGTGGGTGCTCGCTTTTTCTCGTCCTAAATTTTTTTGTATTAAGGCAAGTGGGTTTAACAATTTCCCAAAGACATTCCGAGTGGAAAGGGGCTTTTGGGACTTGGTTTGATGGGTTAGGTGGAAATTTTTGGAAGTTTTGTGGTTTATTGCCATATCTAAGTTTGATGATCCCCCACCAGGATTTTAATATTCAAGTAGGGGTCATATTTCCTTTTGTTTTCCCAAATCCTCCACAACCTTGGGGTTTCAGATTGTCATCTTGCAATGTGGGGGCCCTGTCTTTTGGGTGATTTTGGGGGCAGACAAATTCCACAACCCTTTACCCACTGGGTATTTCCAAAAAGTTGTACGCCAAGGGGGGTTTTAGGTTAGAAATTTGATGTTCAAGTTGACCACACCTCATTTACCTTCCTTAAAGATTGTAATGCCTATACCCAAATTTTTGCGAATTAGCAGCCATAATGGAGATAATTCCCTAGCTTACCCGGGGGTTTTGTTTATTGGCGCCTCCACTTGCAGCACCATCACTTTTTCCTCTCCCTCAGAAGCAAAACCTTCTAAAGTATTGAGGAAATTTTCGAAATCCCATGTTGTGGGAACCTTTCAAAAATTGCTTGAACCCTCCCAAAAAACTTTTGAAAGCTCGGGGCCCTTGTTTGATACCACAAATTTTCTTCTTTTCCAGAGCTCTAATGGGGGGGAAAATTTATCCCAAAAAGGTCTCACCATATCTTTCCAAGGGTTATAGAAACCCCGGGGGCAAATAAAACAAACCCTCTTTCTTAGCTTAAAGAGAAAGGAAAAGCACTACTTGTTGATCATCGGTTTTTCCTTAGGCCTCATACTAGAACACACTATAAAGAAAAACTCTTTCAAATGTTTGTGAGGATCTTATTCTCAAGACCATGAAAGGTGGGTAGCAGAGATCAACCCAATTTTAACGAATTTACAGCTAGTTTGAGATAGGGAAAACAAAGGGTTTTGACAACTTCCCGGTGCAGCTAATTCTCGCAATGTTCTTTCGGGATTTGCCATATCGTCTTCTTTTTTCAGATCAAAGGGTGAAACCGACAAATCGATGCAAGTTCATCCAGAGGATGATCTACTCTCCATAGCCTCTTAAAGTCTTCTCAATCCCGGATTATAAGTGATGCACCTGATGAAAAACGAGTCTACAAGAATAAATAAATTTGACACCAAACCCCGACAAAGACGGCCCCAAAATTTTTGGGGGGTCGAATCCAAAAAAAATAAAAACCTTCTCCTAGAAATTTTATGATTTGCATATTGGTGATAGGGGGCGAACCCTAGGGTGTTAAATAAATTTTTTTTTTAAAAAAATAAGAAAAAAAAAAAATGGGGGGGTTTTTATGAACCAAATAAGGGTTAAACAAAAAAAAAAAACAATATTGATAAAAGCCGCAAAAAAAAATCAAATAGTTAAAATTAGGAATTGATCATCGATCAATGTCTTTTATCCTTATTTCTAGTAAACTGTTATGGTTATTAACAAGCTCTAAAACCTACCCCTCCTTTTTTCGAAATCAAAAACAAGCTCTTTTATTACTTCTCTTACGATTTTGACAACCCTAAAAAATTTAGATTTAAATCAATAGCCTTAAAAACAAAGAGACCACCATTCATGCTAGTAATTATAAAAACCCATTTAAACAAGATCATTTCATCCCTAACATGAATTCAAAAAAACATCTATTTCATAACAAACTTTTAACTGTCCCCGAGACAGAACTTAAAATCGGATTTTTTGCTAGTTGATAAAATATTAACTTGTAATTTATAAAGAGCTCTAATTCATACCAATCAACAAAGATAATAATACAAAACGTTTAGAAGATATATGAATATCCAAAAACAAAGAATAATTAAAAACATTTAATTAATATCACAATTGTGGAGAATCAAATTCTATACCCTTTTTGGGTAAAAAAATACTTAGCTACGGGATTTTCATCATAAAAAAAAAAAATTAAAAGTAAAAACATAACAAGCCTCAGCTCTGGGGCTTCTTGCTTTGCTTTCTTTTCCCCCCTTTTTGTCTCCAAGATGATTTAAAAAATTTTCCAACCCTCTGGTTGTTTATTTATATTGTTAAAGGGAAAGGCAGGGGATCTTTTGCTAGCAAGATACGAAAATATCTTTCCCTTTTTTAATAAAACTCGAGAAGAAAATAATCGTCCGCCTGGCACCCCCCAACAACACGGCCCTGGGTCAACCGTTTTCCTCCTAGTGGGTAATCTACAAGTCTTCATCCGTGATCAGTGTTACCACGGTTCAACTACGGCCCGATCTCAAGTCTGCCCTCCTCTTTTTGATGTTCCACAATTTCTCATCCTTGGCACTCTTCCTTTCAACTTCCACCACGGCTTCAAGCACGGTTTCCACCAAAGGTAGATCAGACCGTGTCCTCTTGTTGGAAGTCCCATTTCCACCTTTTTTGTCAGTGTAAGCACGGTTTGAACCATGGCCCTGCTTCAAAAATGCCCCCTTTTAGACAAACACGGTCGTTTACTTCACGTTTTTTTCCCCGTGGATTCTTTAAAACGATACACGGTCGGTACTTCAACCGTGAGTTTTTCCCGTACTTCAAAACTAAGTACCGGCCCTGTACTTCAACTACCCCATGTACTTTCCGGGGTTTTAAATCCTTTTTTTGATCCAATTGTAGATACTTTTCTAAATTTTCTTTTAAAATTTGCCCCTTAGCATTTTAAAATTGATTTATCACCATAAAAGAAATTTAAATACCATTTCCTTATGATTTTTAAAAAAAAATCTATAATAAATTAACACACTTCTACTAAAAAGATTGAGTAAAAGGCTCTTTTAACCCACCAAACCAAAAGGGGGGTAGGCAAGCGAGTTTACTCCGGTAACCAGGGAACCCTGATTCTTCTACTTCAGAAAACATGACATTTTATGTTTTAAAAAAGTTAAGGTATGGGGCCCTAGGGGTGTCAATGTCCAAATAGGGGGTGATGATTTTGCGTAATGAGGTGAGTAAGACTGAGGGGGGTAGTGAAGAAGATGATATCCTCCATTGGAGATGCATGATGATGAGGGGCCTGCAATGGAAGGCTAAGGGCATAGTGAAGCGAGCTTTGAATGTGATGTGAAGGAAGAAGAGGAGGTGCAAAGAGAAAATATATTTCATACTAGATGTTATCTAGGAGATCTACATTTGTAGTTTGATCATGATGGAGGGAGTTGCACCAATGTAGTGAGTAACTTAATTTGTTGAGAGGCCTGGGGCTCAAAACTGTTAACCCCCTAGTCCAAAATAAATTGCAGTGGTTGAATGATAGTGGAGAGACTAAGGTGGGGTAAGCAAGCATTAATTTGTTTTCCGCATTGGTTAGATATGAGGATGAGTTGTTATGTGATGTAGTCCCAATGCAAGCATGTCATGTGTTGTTGGGAGGCCATGGCCCAATTTTTGATAGGAAGGTTTGTTCATGATGGCTTTTCTAACAAGTATACAGTTTGTTCACCAAGGGAAAAGCTTTAATCTTAACCGTTAACACCTAAGCAGGTGTATGAGGATCAGTTGCAGCTACAACAGTCGTTTGCAAAACACAAGGTGAGTGAAAAGCAGAGTGAGAGTGAGAGAGGCAAAAGACAATGAGAAGAAAAAGGATATAAAAGTCAGATCAAAAGGAAAAGAGAGGAAGGCTGGAAAGAGTGGGGAAAAGGCCAAGTTAAAGGGGGATCACTTTGGGGGTGAGTGGAAAAGGAGAGGGCATGCCTTGCAAAAGGAGAGTTGTGTGGCAAGACCCGGAGTGTAGTAAGGAGAGCGTAGTGAGAGGCAACCTATGTTGTTTTGGTTTTAAAGAAACATGTTTGACTACTAACGAATTAACCTATTGCTTTGCCTAGTATGGTTTGTCCCTTGTGCAAGATTTTGAAAATTTGCTTTCTGAAGGAACTCCAAAGGGGGTAGATGAGTTAATGGGAAGGGATACGTGAGAGAAGGCATGAGTCCATGTGTAGTCCCTTGATTTTGGTGCCTAAGAAGGAGGGGACATGGAGAATGCGTGTTGACTGCCGCGCCATCAACAACCTTACGGTAAAGTATCATCATCCCATTCCTTGTTTAGATGACTTTAGATTGGTTATATGAGTATAGTGTCATTCCTCGTGAGCCATGGATAAACATTTCCATAGATTTTGTGTTAGGATTATTAGGCCTAGGCATGGTCGAGATTCTACTTTTGTGGTTGTGATAGGATCTAACAGGTTCATTTCATTCCTTGTCATAAAACTGATGATGCTATACCATTGTTGATTTGTTCTTTAGAAAGGGTAGTGCGTCCGCATGGTATACCTAGAAGCATTGTTAGTGATTGAGATGAGAAATTTTTAGTCATTTTTGGAGAGTATTGTGGGAAAAGTTGGGAAAATAACGGATGTTTTCAACTATTGTCACCCCCAAATTGATGGGCAAATTGATGTGGTTAACAGGACTTTAATTCAATTGTTAGGGGCAATCATAGAGAAGAAACATTAAGGGCTTGGAAGGTTTTTCTACATTTGTTGGGTTTGCATATAATGGGGCTTTATTTAGCACTACTCATTGTTCACCATTTGAGATTGTTGTATGGTTTTAACCCATTGGTTCCTTTTATTTATTGCCAATTGCCACTTAACACGTCTGTGAGTTTTGATGCTGATTCTAAGGGCAATTTTGTGAAAAAGACATGCACAGGTAAAGATTAGGATTGTAAAAAAAAATGCCAGGGTCGGTTCAAGGGGAAAAAGGGACAAGAGACCCAAGTTTTTTACCTGAAGATTGGGTTTGGGGGGGCCTTTTTGCAGGGAGGTTTTCCTTTTGAAAGGGGAAATCCAAGTTGAACCCAGGGGGAATGGTCCTTTTCCAAAGTTGGAAAATCAATGAAAATCCCCTACAGAAAATTTCCCGGGTGGTACCGTAAGTTAAATTTTTTATTTTATGATCTGAGTCCATTTGATGCAGGCAATGATTTGGGGACAAATCCTTTTTAAAGAGGGGAATGTGAACCCAATGGAGTCAAGGGGGAAAAAGATGTGGATCCCTTGAAGGCCCGCCTGGATTTTTCACAAAAGTCAAGCGAAAACTCAAGGAAGCACTAAAGGGGTTGATAAAGGATTCCATGAAGCCAAAAGGTTTGGACAATCAGAAATTGGAACGGTTTGGAAAATAACCATGGAAACGCCTCTTATAAAAGTCACCCCGGAAAAAGGGGGTTTGAAGAGGGCGTGTATTCAGGCCCGGGCCGTGTGGGAATTCCAAGATTGCACAAATTACACGGCAGACACAGGGTTTTAAAAGGAAAGGCCGTGTATGGAGAAAACAAATCCACAGAAAGATACACGACCGAAGTACACGGTCGTGAAAGTGCCCGGAAATGTGCATAAAAAAGTCCATGGCCAAAGTACCTGGTATAGGGCCGTGTATCCCCTCCCGGCCAGCTTGTTCGTTTTGTGTTTTTAAAACGCAACTTACAAGCACTCTTTTGGATTTTTTTCACAAATTTGTAAACCCAGTATAAAAGCCCCTAGGGTTTAAAAACAACTAAGAATTACATCTTTGAACTTAAACATTTTTGAGAGGCACCTTTTTTGGTTTTTTAAAAACTAAATCGAACTTATGGATTAATTTCCGGGGTGTTCACCCGATTATCAATCGGTCTTTTTATCCCGATTGTGGCGTCTTCACATTTACCAAGGTTCTTGTCCGTTTATGAAAACGGTCGGGGTTTCCAATTTTTGGTTTTGGCGTTTAGGCAAAGGGGAAATTCCCAATGATTTTATTGGGTTTTTGTCACGGGGGCGTGGTTTTGTATCAGACTGGAAAATAATGTTAGAGATAGCCTAGAAAAGGGGAGGTAGAAATAGAGGAAAGAAGCAAGAAGTTTAATTTAGTGAAAGTTGTGGATTGGGGAAACCCTTTTTTAAAGCATTCGTGACCAAAAGGAAAAGGGGATTTACCTCAAAGAAAAATTTGCACCTTTTTTGAAAGCCCTTTGAAAATCCCCAAAAGCAAGACAAGTATGTCTTACGAGAGAAAATTAAATGAGAGATGATTTTGAGTTCTTACAAATACTAAAAAGAGGGGCAGCAATACAAAAGAAAGACTATGCCAAAGGTGTCAAACGAAACATCTAAGCTAATGGGGAAAGGGGTTTTAGCTGATAGCATAGATTAGGTATTTTTAAAAGACTAACAAAAGAGTAAGTAAAAAAAGGGGGGGCCAAAAAAAAAGGAAAAAAAATAAAAAAGTTTAAAGGATGAAAATTTTGGTACTAGAAGGTCTAAATTTTTAAGAAGGTTTTTAAAGTGGTTTGGGGTGGTGATTTGCCACAAAGTCAAAAATTTTTCACACTTTTTTGATCAGTAGTCTGAAATCTACAGATAAAGGCAAAGTGTGTCTTAAAGAAAAAATCAGTGATAAGGGATATTTGTAGTTCGAAAAAAAAAAGATGAGGCAATAGGAAAATTTGAAGAGGCTAGACAAAAGGATTTCAAATGGGGGGGATCTAAACTAATGGGGATGAGGGTTTTAGTTGATAACATGGATAGGGTTTTTTCAAAAGACTATAACAAAAAGTTAGCTTAGAAAGGGTGGGCAAAAAAGAGGAAAGAAGCAAGAATGGAATTGATGAAAATTGAGTACTGGAAGCTCCCGTTTAAAGAAGGTTCAGTGATCGGTGAGGGGTGTTATTCAAATTTAGAGGTTTTCACACTTACTGATCAGTACTGAAGATCCCACCGAAAAGCAACGTATCTTTTGAGAATAGAATGATTGCAATGATTTTGTAGTTCTTAAAAAGACTAAAAGGAGGGGCAACAATATCAAAAAAAGGACAAGCTAATGGGTGATAAAAGGAAATTTTAAGTCTGTGGAGAGGAGTTGTAAAAAATGTGTTGTAGGTATTTCAAAAGATTTAATTAATGTTAGAGTTGGCCTCGAAAAGGTAACAAAAAAAAGTGGAAAAAATGATGGGACAAATGCATCAAAAAGGGGAAGGGAACCAAAATCCCAAGATCCTTTCATGGGATTGGAGGCTAATCACCCGAGCGAGAGCAACGGATGAGCAAGCTTTTCAAGGACATCAGGACCACAAGCAAAAAAACAAGTTACACTAAAAAAGAACCAACCTTTTTAACTTGATTCATATTTTTTCCCTGAGGGATGTAAGGATAGAAGCTTAGAATAAAATTTTTTTGAGAAAGGAAAATTGAACCCAAAAAGGGAGAAGCATCTCGGGTTTTTTTTGTTTTAAATTGCTTTTTTTGTTTGGTTTTGTTTTTTATTTTAGTTGTAAAAAATTTTTGGGCCCCTGAAAAATAAGTGGCAAATTTTTCTTGTTTGGAAACTTTTGGGTTTTTCTTTTGTCATGTGATAACAAATATATCATGCAATAAGTGAAACAAAGAAAAAACACAATTATATATTTTTGAAAACTATTTTTTTATGGAAAAGCCTCTCTTGTTCTTTGAAAAAGAAATCCCTTTTTCTTCAACATAAATGCTTGTGGAAATCATTGATGTTATGTTTAAATCAACAGGTGTGGTGGGGTTAGTTACAAATTAAAACTTTTTAAAGACGTTCGCGGAATTTTTATTTCAATTTTGATCGCCGGGGGGTTTTAGGTTTGACATACCTAGGGTTTTTACATTTATTCAGAGCTTTTTGGGTTCTTGAATCAAGTAACATCTTCCTTTTTTTAAATGTTTTGTCGTTCATTCCCCTAGTTTTTTGTTTTATACCCTAAAATTTTTTAAAAAAAATTGTGAAAACGATCATAGAAAGTCAAATTTGGGGACTGACAACAACATTTTTTTCTAAACAAATTGAAATCCAATCTTTTAAATTTTTGTTCTTTGTTCTTTGGGAAAATTAAAATAAAAAAGAAAAAAGAAAATTTGAAATTTGGTCGGAAACATTTTTTGTCGGTTACAAGACAAAAAAAAAAAAAACCCTTTCTTTGAAATTACATAATCAAGTGATACAAACACTTTTAATTCTTACCCTTTACATTTCTTGCCCTTTTTTTATTGTAAAAGAATTACATTGCATTTCCCTTACATGCCGGGGCAAAAATTTTTCTTTCCATTTCGAGTTGTGGTATCCTTTTTTGGGTTGTATTTCCAAAATTTTTTACTGAGTCTTTTCTACAATTAATTCGTGATTTCATCTTTGCTTGTCGTGACTTAGAACCCCAAAAGTTATCAATAGATTTGTTTATATTGCGTTGAGGGTTTTTTTTCAATCCGATTATATCAAAGAAAATTTTAAGAGTGGTTTTTGAGAACATTGTTACCGTAGCTAAAAAAAAGTGAATTGGAGGACATTTCTATGAGAGCAACACATGGTGAATTGTGAGAAAAAGTATTATATTTGTGTTATAATCCTTTTTGACATAAGATATGTCAGACAAAGTCCCAATTTGGGGGTGAAACAAGAGGGAAAGTGGGTGATTTTGACTCTTTATGAGGAAAATGAATGAATATTGAGTGGAAACTTGAATAAACCAGAGAGGGGGACAAGATGGAACAGAGTTGGGAGTCTCTAGCATACTATTTTAGGGGAGGCATGAGTAGACCCTTTAGGGGGGGGGGTTTGATAGATAGGGTAAGGAAAAGATTCAAGAGAGTATAATTATAAGGGAAGAGGGAACACCTAGAGGGGAACATAACTGGGAATATTAAAATGAAGAACCCTCGTTTTAGGGGGGGAAAAGAAAAAGAGTTTTACTTAGAGTGGGAGAGAAAAGGGGGATCATGTATTTGAGTGCCACAATTTTATTGGGAGAAAAAGGTTAATTTGGTGCATTAATTTTCAGATTTGCTAGGGGTTTTTGGGGGGACCAACAGACATAATAGACATAGCTGGGAAGACCTTTTGTACCTGGGATGAATGAAGCCATTATGCAGAACAATTCATCCTTAGTCTTTTTCATAGGGATTTTCTCATAAAGTTCAGGGGTTGACACAAGGGTCCCAAAGTATGGGGGACTAAATAAAAAATGGAAATAGCCCTGATTAAGCCAGAGTGGAAGGGGGTAAAGGTTACAATGGTTAGGGTTTATTAAGGGTTGAATAGGGAGATTTCTAATGCGGTAAATTTGCACTTTTTGGATATGGAAGAGTTGTTGCTTTGGGCAATTTAAAATAGAGAGAAAATTGAAATATTAAGGCAATCCCAAAAACTAGTGCGATGTCCAACTCTTAATGGAAGTCCAATTTTAAGAAGAATCCTACAATTTTTAAGTCAAAAAAGGACGTAAAGCTAAGAATCCCTCGCTCTTTTAAAAGGGAAAACAACACAAACCAACTTCGAGAACCATGATATTTAAAAGTTTTCAGTTTCAGGGGGTTTGGCATATTTCACTTAGGCCCCCAACAAAAGGTATGATCATTTTTCGATAATGGAGATGTGGAGAGTATTAGTTCTAAAGGGGGATGTACATCCCTTTAGAATATGATATGCACTTTGGGGACCCTTG
>JBBMOL010002518.1:0-23651 GCA_037954665.1 Laguncularia racemosa
GGATAGATCATACCTGCATCAAGAATTTTTCAAGATCTCTTTCTTAACTCCTCCATCAAGGCGGGTTCAAACGACGCGGGAACTTCCCTTATAAGGTTTCCAATTATTTTCCCATAAAATTTGTGAGGGTAGTGGGGGGTTAGTCCTTTGTATCTGCTGGACCCCAATGGCTTCTTTTTCCCTTTAACACCCGAGTCAACTTTCTTCTTCTAAAGTACTTGTTTTTTAGGCAATCACAGCAAGAGCCATTTTCTCCGGTGTATTTAGATGTTGGGGGGGTAAGGGTTTTTTCCAACTTTGGGTGCCTGCACAATAGAGGGAAGAAGTTATTGTTTTTAGAGGGGGTAAATTTGTGGCACTCAACCTGGTGGTTTTAATGATTCCAACTCCCAAATCATTCCTGCAAATCAGAGGATATTACAAGCTTCTCTTTAAGGGTTTTCAATGTATTTAATAGAAAGAACCTATTAATACATTTTCAACTCTTCATCTTCTTCAAATAAAAAGTGCCTTTGTTAAGGGTCAATAACTCCATAACAAAAACAGGGGAGATATCACTAGGATATTTCATGGCATCATAAAGTTAAATTTAATCACTTCACCATCAAATTCCATAGTGGGGTTTTATCGTCATGTACATCAATTTTCGTTTTGGATGTCTTAAGAAAGGTCTCCTAATAATATCATTGAGGAATTAAGAGAATCATCATTCTCCATGTCAAGCACAAAAAAAATCTGCAGGGAAAACTAACCCATTAATTGTACTAAAAATCTTCTAGGACTCCCTCAAGATAGCTTGGACCTATCAGCAATTTTGAACAATAACACATGTTTCCTTCAAGGGACCAACATTCAAGTTGATAAACAGATAAAGGCTAACATTGATTGAAGCTCCTAAATCACAATAAGTTTTAGCGATTCCAAGATTACCTATTTTGCAAGGAATAGTAAACATACCGGGACCTTACATTTGGGAAAGAACCCTTCTTCTGAAGATAGCCTGAAACATTCTCACCCACACTAATCTTTCATTACCTTTCAGCTTTCTTTAGTTAGTGCACAATTCTTTGAGAAAATTTAGCATAACGAGGTACTTGCTTAATTGCATCCAGCAAAGGAATATTTACCTCAACTTTGCTAAAAGTTTCAAGAATCTCCTTTTCTTCAGCTTCATTCTTGTTTTCACTAATCTAGAGGGGAAAGGAGGTGCTGTTTCATAACTTTTGGTGGTTCAACAAGGGATCGTTTGATCTGGTTATTCTGCTGACTTGGAGTTGCAGTCTCTTTCTCAAGATTGGTTCGGTGTCCTTTCTCATTTGATCCCTGCAATTTCGTCCCACTTCTCATGGTAATTGCATTAGCGCTTTTCTTTGGATTTGTAATAGTTTGAGAAGGTAACTTACCTTGAGTTTCTAACCTGTTTATAGAAGAAGCAAGTTAGCTTACCTGATTTTCCAAGTTGTGGATGCTCTGCTTTGTCTCATCCTGAAATTGTTTTGTATTAACGGCAAGTGATTTAACAAATTTCCTCAAGAGACATACCTGAAGTGGAAGGAGCTTGTGGTACTTGGTTTGATGGCTTAGGTTGGAATTGTTGGAAGTTTTGTGGTTTATTGCCATATCTGAAGTTAGGATGATCCCTCCATCCAGGATTATAAGTATTCGAGTAGGGATCATATTTCCTTTGTGGCTGTCTTGGGAATCCTCCTACAGCATTGGCATGTTCATGATTGTCATCTTACAATGTGGGGCACATGTCGGTAGGATGATTAGGAGCAGCACCAAATTCCACAAGCCTTCACCTGCTGGGTATTTCCAAGAGCTAGCTACTACACAAGGGAGGTTTAGGATAGAAATTTGATGTTCAAAGGTTAGAGACACTTACCTCATTTACCTTCCTTGAAGACGTATCATGCCTATACCCAAATTGTTGCGAATTAGCAGCCATAATGGAGATTAATTCCCTAGCTTGACCAGGGGTTTTGTTTACTATGGCGCCTCCACTTGCAACATCCATCATCTTCCTCTCCATTGGAAGCAAGCCTTCATAGAAGTATTGGATGAGAAGTTGTTCAGATATCCCATGTTGTGGACAGCTTGCACAAAGTTGCTTGAACCTCTCCCCAATACTCATGAAGAGTCCTCGGTGTCCCTCTATTTGATACCACAAATTTCTCTTCTTATACCAGCGGCTCTGGATACGGGGAAGATTTGTCCAAGAAGAGTCTCACCATATCGTCCAAGTGGTTATAGAACCTAGAGGCAAATAAAACAACCAATCTTTAGCTTTAGTACTTAAAGAAAATGGAAAAGCACGTAACTTGATTTGATAGTCGGTTATTCCTTGCGGCCTTATACTAGAACACACTATATGAAACTCTTTCAAATGTTTATGAGGATCTTCATTCTCAAGACCATGAAAGGTGGGTAGCAGATGTATCAACCCAGATTTCAACTCGAATTCAACAGCTAGTTCGGGATAGTGAATACAAAGTGGTTATTGATTCACATCCGGTGCAGCCAATTCCCTTAATGTTCTCTCGGGATTTGCCATAATCGTCTTCTTTTTCATAATCAAGGGATGAATAAGACAAATCTGATGCTAAGTTCAGTCTAGGGGATGATCTAGCTTCTCTTCGCAGCCTCTTAAGAGTCTTCTCGATCTCTGGATTATAAGTGAGTTTACCTATCTAAGAAGAACAACTCATACAAGAATAGAAATAAATTTGACACCAATCCCCTGCAACAGCGCCAAAATTTGATGGGTGTCGAATCTAACAAAAATAAAAACCTACTCCTAGACAATGATATGATTTGCATAATAGTAGTGAGTAGGGTCGTATCCACAGGGATTGGTTAAATATACTTCTATTCAAAGCAAATAAAGAGGAAAAAGAAAAATGGGGGGGGGTTTGTTTATGAATCAAAATAATATTGAAACAAGATAATAAAATCGAATATGATAAAAGCATAGCCAAAGGAATCAAGATAGTTTAATTCTAGGAATTGATCATCGATGCAAATGTCTTCTATCCTTATTTTCTAGATAAAACTGGTATAGGTTATTAACAAGCTCTAATAACCTATCTCTCCTTACTTCTTCAATAATCAAAACAAGCTCTTTGATTACTTCTCTTATCGATTAGACAACCCTAAACAAGCTCTTAGGATTTAATCTATCAATAGCTTTAAAAACAAGAGAGACCACCAATTCATGCCAGTAGATTATAAGATAACCTATTTAAAAACAAGATCATACATCTCCATACATGAATTTGATCATCTATTTTATAATCAAACATGTCATTGTATCACCGAGACTAAACTATCAAAACAATTACGGATTTAACGTGGTAGTTGACAATATATTAACTTGCTAATTGAGTATAAGAGCTCTAATTCATACCAATCAACAAAGATAATAATGACAAGACGTTCAGAAGATATTTGAATATCCAAAAACAAAGATAGATTAAATTACAAATCAATTAGATCTCACAATTCATGGAGAATCAAACTTCTATGACCTTTTGGCTAGAAAAACTACTTAGCTACGCATGTTAATAATCAAAAATGAAAATTAAAAAAAAAACATAACAAGCCTCTATTCCCGACTGCCTGCTCTGCCTCCTTCTTTCCTTCTTATCTCCAAGGGATCCAAGATTCATCTAACCCTCTAGGGTTAGTTCTATTTTATATTGTTAAAGGGATGGCAGGTGATCTTTTGCTAGCAAGATACAAAAATATCTTTTCTTTTTCAAGTAAATCTCGAGAAGAAAATAAACATCCACCTGGCACGCCCTACAACACGGCCGTGGGTCAAGTCGTGCCTTCCTCTGTGTATAATTCACATATCATCTTCCGTGTCCAGTGTGTACCCCCAACTTCAACCACGGCCAGATCCCAAGCCGTGTCATCCTCTGGTTGAAGTTCCACAATTTCTCCTTCTTATTTAGTATATGGCACGGCTTCATCAAGCTTCCACCCACGGCCGTGTCACAAGCCGTGTCTCTGTCCTTCTCATGCAGTGTGTAGTACGGTTTTGCACCAGGGCCGTATCTCAAACCGTGCCTCTTTCTAGACAGATACACGGTCGTGTACTTCAACCGTGTAGTTTCCTGTGGCTTCAAAACTATGTACACGGCCATGTACTTCAACTACACGCCTATATACTTTCCTCAGGCGGTGTAAATCCTTGTCTTTAATCCAAGTTGTAGATGACTTCTCTAATTTACTTGAATTAGCACCCTTGACTCCATTTAACCTGATTTATCACTATAATAGAATTAAGTACCATTTCCTTATGATTTATAAAATCTATAATAAATTTAAACAACACTTCATACTATAAAGATTGAGTATAAATGGCTCTATCAACGACGTAGCTTAGATAAGTTGTGTAAAAACACGAAAACAGAACAAGCTGCCGGCAGGGGATACACGGCCGTGTACTTTGGCCGTGTATGATTCTGTGCCAATTCTTATCTCCTTACATGGCCGTGCCTTTTAGCCGTGTGTCTGGCCGTGTTTGATTCTGTGTAACCTTGAGATTCCTACACGACCGTGCCTTGAAAATACACGCCCTCTTCATCCCGTGTCCGGTGTGACTTGTATAAAAGCAAGGGTCTTCCTATGGTTGTTCCAATCTATTCCAACTTCATGATTGCTCCAATCCTTTCCAGCTTCATGGACAACCTTTATCAACCCGTTAAGTGCTTCCTCGAATCGTTTCGCTTGATTTCTTGTGATCGGTCCCAGGCGGCACTTCAAGAGGATCCACATTTCTTCTTCTGGCTTGGCTCTCATCATGGATCTCATCAGTAAACATATAGTGTTGAACCTAATGTCACCTTTAGAGGTCTAAGAGGGTCAGAGGCAGATGAATAAAAACCCTTTTGAGGGCCAAGAGGTTCAAAGATAGATAAGTAAACCTTTAGAGTACAAGAGGTTCAAAGGCAGATAAGTAAAACCGAGAAGAAGAAGACATTATTCATGGGACAAATTGAGTTAGGGATGATAAACCATCATATTTATTGCAGATAAGGTATATCCTAAAGATGGAGGGGCGAGAGCAATTACCCTTCGAGGTATCTGATGGGAATCTACCCTATGGTCCTAGTAGTAGGGGAACCTGATTTGGATGTATGATCCAAGACATCCACATATGTTCATTTTTTCCTTTCCTAATAATGTTTGGTTTTAAACTATAACAGGTACATTGATCATTCTTTACGGCACGACTAAATAACAAGCATTGATGATCAACTTACAAGATATTTTTTGAGTGACATCCAATGACCCACAAATTGCTCAATTAACTTGGAGAACCGGCCATTTGATGACCATCTTTTATACTTGTATTTTTCATTATTGAACCGACCACTTTTATTCATTTTTAGGACTTATGATTTTTTTGTATTTTGTTGTTAGAACTAGCCACTTAGTGGCATATTTGTAATTTTTAAACATTTTTACCTAAATTAGAGCAAGTATAAATACTTGCTAACTAGGGTTTGTATGGAGCTTTTGAAAATTTGACAAAAACACACACATTATTTTCATAAGGAGTCCCCCTTGCTTGCAATTGATCTTTTATCAATTTCATTTGTGAAATTGTGGCGAGAACCAACTAGAGTGATTGTGAGTAATATCAATTATCTCTTGTTGTTTTCACAAATTGTATTTAGTGAGTAGTATCTAAGTGCAAATTGTTGGTTTCCTTATTCTTATACATGTGAATATAGGGTTCTTATTTTCATATTTGAAACATTTCAATTTGAGTCGATTCTTAGTTCATTTCCTTCGTTATCCATTGATATTCATATCATTGTTTGTTGATTTTAGGCACATCATAATTTGGTATCAGAGCATTGGTTTGACGAAGAGAATTTTCGTGATCTTCATTTGAAATTAGGGTCTTGAATTTTTACTTCTTAATCCGAAGTGTTGAGGTGGAATTGAAATACTTGATTTCAATTTTGTTGTGTTATACTTGTTGATGTTGAAGTAGACATGGAAAACTTGTGGTAGCTTGTGTTTTCCCTTTAGTTTGCCATGGGTAAGAAGGGCGTGTTCCTTGATGGTCATTTTGGAAAAGTGAAAATTTTGAAACATAGAAGAGTGGATTGTGTTGGTAATTTCGGAAATTACATTTATTGTTTGTAAATTCCATATTTGCATTGTGTGGAGATATGGAAGATATTTGAAATTCAAACACCTTCTTTAAGTTTGAAGCAATTCATTATGTAGCAATGAATAAGTGTTATTTGAATTTGAATTGTTCTTACCATTTATGGAGAAGGTTGCATTAAAAGTGCTATTTGAATCTTGTTGTTGCCGTGAGTGGTAGAGTTTGTGTTGTATGTGTATTGAGTTAAAGGGTGTTGTACCATAAGTGTGGTGTGTGTATGTAGTGGTGATTGAAATTGCACCTTGAGTGAGGTGTTGTGTATGTAATGGTGATTGAAATTTGCACTGTGAGTGAGGTGTTGTGTGTGTGGCGGTGTGAGTGTGTTGTGGAGTTATGTAAGGAAAGTGTTACACGTGGTGTATAGGAGTGTGTGTGACATGACTATGGAAGGAAGTTTAATAGTTAAGTTTAAATTTCAAAACAAGAATTTAAGTGTGAAAGTTATTAAGTATTATTACTTAAACACTTGCTTAGTTGAATTCAATAACTTACTACTTGGAAGTGTTTTAATTGTTGCTATAATTGAAGTGTAGGGAAGTGTTTTTTGCATTGGTGACTTATTGCACCGTGGGTATACAAGTGTGTGTGTGTGTGTTGACGTAGTATGTGAAGTTAAATAGAGTTGTGTTTATTTTGTAGGTAATTTGATTGTTATGGCAGGTGAAGTGTTGTGTAGTGAAGGGAGAGTGCTGTAATTGTTTTAGACTATTTGTACTATAGCAAATCACATCCACAACTATATCAAATGATAATATGAATGGGAGCATTGGCAATGAGGCTAATAGCCAAGTTGGTGGAAGACAGAGTCATCGTACTGTAGGTGGGAGAACTTTAGAGGAACAACTTCAAGACCTTGCCACCATTGTTGCTACACTAGTAACAAAGATTGACAAGATGATAATGTCATAGACACCAGTAGCGAATCCTTAGGCACCACCACCTAGAGTAGCTCCTCAAAATGTTCAAAGGCAGGGAGCAGTAGGACGAGAAAACATGGGAAGGATACTGGAAGGAGATCATCATGCCTTTAAGGAGGAGAAGGATGATAATTTTTGGGTCAATCCTTACCTAAACAGGGATTTCAAGCCACCTAGGAGTTTAGAATATGTAAAGCTGCAAATGCCTTCATTTGATGGTAGGGGCTTAGTAGATGACTATTTGGATTGGGAGGGTAAGGTTGAGGGCCTTTTTGAGTGTTATGAGATAGATGATAACACTGAGTTCGTCTTGTGATCGTTGCGGATCGTAGCTTAATAATTTATAAACCTGTTCCTTGCTTCCAACTACGATGCAATAGGCAAGCGCACCTATCGTAGCGTAGTATAGTGTTCAAAATCAAGGTCGTTCCAAGGAGATTAAAGTTCACCAATTACTAATACTTACTCCATTCCTATTATCCAACCGATCAAGGCGAGTGAATGATTTAATGAACTTAACTAAAAGAGACAAACTATTAAATGTACTTAGCTAAAGAAAAGGAACTTAACAAAACACGAGTTCGAATCAATAACTAAGTAACCTAGATCTATCTCTAATCCCATTCATGCCATGCAAATCATTAGAAACAAAAGATTAAACAATCCAATTCTTAAGCTATAGAGTTTCATTAGTCAAACTAACAGTTCTCTCAAATCTATTAGCTTATCTAATCCTAGGTTTATCCATTAGAATCTCTTCTCAACTAATAGCAACCTAGGATTGCATGAAGCACTTGACTCTCTCACCGTTCGGTTGGTAAACAAAAGATTTTCGTTATCCTATCTCTAGAATCATGATCAAATCTCATTCATTACCCTTAGATCTAATCATACAAGCAATTTCTCAATCAACTTGAATGAAATCAAACATAGATTCATACTCCGGAAATATAAATCTAAGATACACATCAAGAACAAGTAATGAAACAAAAGAACATCAATATGTCTTCATTAAGATCAATCCTTCATCACATGATAAGAATGGTTTCAAAAGAGATCTAGATCTTTAGATTACTCCTCCATGAGAGAAAGAATCTAAATACAATTGATATGAGAGCAACTAGAGTTCATGATTACCACCCGAAAATTCGAATCTTGAATGCTTTGGTTGAGACAAGGATCCTCTTGTGTTGTTGTTCCAAGAGAGAAAAGTGAGATATGTGTTAAGAATAAAACCCTTGGTTGTTGATGAAATCGCAATCATACAAATTAAAATCCTTTTTACTCCGGCTCTTCCTTGCGATCAATTAGGCAAGTGCACCTATCGATTATAGTAGTATAGAGTTTAAGCACGGATATCGTTCCCTCAGGGATCTACAAGTACTAATACTAACCTCAAACCGACTATCTAACCGCACAATTTCGAGTGAATTGATTTAACCAAATTACCTAAATTAAACTTAAATTATCTAATAGAACTGAAATCAATGAATATCAAACAATGAGTTAAATTATCAAATCCAATGTTCCAACGCATACCCTACTCTTACTACTCATCTAATTACTATGCAACTTCAATCCTTAGAAAACTAATTAATGAATGCTGATTATCTCCAATCCGCGGGGCATCTAACACTAAGTCAATGTTTCTTCCAAAATCACTAACTCCTAATTCTAACCGTATTAACAAAGATCCCTCTTTTATTAACAATAATCAGAATTGCATGACTATACCACAACCCTCAATTAGATTAAACATTATATCCAATCTAATACGGAAAACTTATGCTTTCTATCCCTAGATTGCATACAAGCCTTTTCATCCAATGTATGATCTATTCAAACAAGAGATTTTCCAATCAACTTATCAGAAATCAATGAAATCTAATGCTGGCCAAACATCAAATCAACAATATATAATAAACAACATGAATGAAATCAGAGATGCTCAATCGTCATTAATTTCACAATAAACCCAATGTTACATAGTAATCAGACTTTCGTAAGATCCAGGTATGAAATAATTAGCTGCACATGGTTCTCAAGGAATAACAAAACGAAATAATCAAATCCATGTGTGAAACACTTCTAGAATTAAAGCTCGAAATTTCCTTTGATTGTTGTTGTTCTCCAAAATTCCAGGATGTGTTTTCTGCCTTCCTCCTACTTTCTCTCTCTTTAAAGACGACTATTTATACTTAGGGTAGCTTCCTCTCTGGCGTGTAGAAGATATCCTTCAAATATAGACGAAAGATTTAAAGTTATCTTTCCTTCGATAGACACATGGTCATACTACACGGGCGTGTAGATAAACCGTGTATCTCTCTAAATCAGTGAACTCTGGGCGTGTATATCCCACATGACCGTTTGTAATAGCCGTGTATTCCTCTGTCTTCTTTGTTCTTCATACACGGTTGATTACACGGGTGTGTATTCCAACCGTGTACTGGTCTGTCCTGAAAATTCTTCTACCACGCTGATACACGGTTGGATACACGCCCGTGTATCCGAACCGTGTATGCTTTTATCTCCAATTCGTCTTGAATTTAAATACTTTTCATCAAATCATCCTTTTCCACACCTGAACATGAAATATAAATCAATTAAGCATCATAATCTTATATTTTCACGCCCAATTATCTCAAAAATTGACTTAATCATCTCCAATTATAAGAGTTAAAATAGATTTATCAAATTTCCCCACACTTAAGCATTTGCTTATCCCCAAGCAAATTACACATATGGAAGTCTCAATTCTCAGAATTCTTAAATCTCAGGAAGAAATTCAATCATTAACCCCACTTTATACCAGGATAGCCACCATTTTCCACAATTTGCCTTTCTTATCACTCAATCTTATTAAGCACTTGTATTCAAAATACCAATAGTAGATTTCCAGTATTAATCCAAGTAAGTGAAACTTTTACCCTTTATCATTTAACCAAAAATCCCAAAGTTAAGATCAGACTTACAATCATAGAACTCAAGCATATACATCCACTTATTTCCTGGATCTTTTTCCCCTTTTTGGATTGGGAGTTCAACCTTTTAGTACTTTTTCTTAGTCAATTAACCCTTGTAACGAACTTTTAATCGATAATCCCGGGCTCGTCACCCAAGTTAACAGACGTTATCCCCTCAAGCATAGAGGGCGTCCCTCGGATTTACTTGTTCGGGTTGAATTAACTAATCAATGCCTTTCTTTTAGTGAATAAGAGCGGTTTCCTTGGCCAGTAAGTTCCAGACTAGACGATCTTAGGATACTAGGTTTTAAGATACCCCTTCGAACCTCTACCACTCGAATCTAAATATTCTAATTTAAAGCCTCATTTAGTTTAGTTTTCTTGGATTTTACTCATAACCCTTGTAGCGAGCTTTCAGCCAATGATCCCGAGTTCATCACCCAAGTCAATAGATTTTATTCCCCCAAAAGGGCACCCCTCGGACTTAATTACTCGAGTCAATGAGATCCACTTCTGAACTATTTGTTATTGTTCATCATTTTTTTTTTATCATCAAATTACTCCCAATTTGTGTTCTATTCCATTATTTTTGTAGGGGAAAGTCACCAAGCTATAAGTATCATGATAAGATCACATTATACTTATATTTTCTTTTGGACTTATATTAAATTTATTTTAATATTATAAGAAAATATAAAGAAATGATACTTAATGGTATTTATTGTGAAAATACAGGTTTTGAGGACCCAAAAGTAAATTACAAGTTAATTGGAGGAGTTTTTCACAAAATTTAAGAAGTGAGCGAAGGATTGCACTGAAGGCCGCCGTCCTTGGGCCGGCCTACATTCAAAGCCGCCGGCCTTGAGCCGGCCTTGAGCCGGCCTTTAAACCGGCCTCAAAAAGAAGAAAAGCCGCCGGCCTTTAAGCCGGCCTTGAGCCGGCCTTCATTACTCCCCGGATATCCATTGCGAGAATCTCTCCAAAATCGTATCCTAATTAATTTGCTGACTCAAATCCTCATCAGATCCACCTCATCCCCCTCCTCTTTGGATCTATAAATAGACCCCTTGTGTGAACCTTGGAAGCATCCCTTTTTGTTGGAGAATCCATCCTTTCTTTTGTTTAGAATTCTTTTTCTTCTTCTTTGTTCTAGCCTCATTAGAATTTCTTTAGGTACTTTAAATTTTTCCAAAGTTTAGTTTGAAGAAAGAATGTCATTTTGTTGAAGTTTGCTTTCAATTGAAGAATTCAAGGAGTCATTTTGGAAGATTGAAGCTCTTGAAGATTATAGCAATTGTTCCATTTACTTTATTTTCTTTTATGCCATTTATTAGTTTAATCTTGTTGTTTAATATGAATTCCATTGCATCTATTTATTTCAATTGTTTTTATGCAATTCATACTATAATGTTCTAAATCATCCTTGTGGGAAATTGGATGAAACCCTAGAATGTTAAAAGGATAATTGTAGCCATGTTATATGATTAGGAATTATTAGGATTATTCATGATTGCAATTCCTTTGATTTCAATTATAATTGGTCTTTCATTATAATTGTTAGAAATCCTTTTGATACGGGAGTTGATGAGGATTTGTTAGGAATTCTTAATTAGATTGATTGTCAATACGGGAGTTGCGATAATTGGTTTAATTAGAGTCTATGGAGGGCACAATGCAATGTTTCTTGTTAATTAATCACTAAGGGATTAGGGTTAATTGATTTAGGGCATTAGTTGTTTGTAGCATCGGGAGGTGTATGAACATAATTTTGATTCCTTGGTTAATTGGAGACGCGGAAGCCGACTAATTAATTTAAGGTCAACATCCCTAAAAAGGATTTTCTAAACTCACTTGAATAAACTTATAACCACAAGTTGATATAACATGGTAGCAATTTGATTAACAAATCTAGGGTGAATTCTAATTTCCCTTGTTCATAATTGATAGATTCTTCATAAAATTTTCCTTGTTGCTTTAAGTTAAATTTTTAGATTAGACATTTCAAAACCCCTTTTTAATCACCTAGATATTGATAAGAATTGCCATAAATCTAGTACTCTATTGGTTCCTCGAGGGATCGACAACCTTACTTTTCACCACTTTATTACTTGATACGACCAGTGCACTTGCTGTAATTTACGCTCCCATTTTATATATACGTTCTGAGCGTATCAAGTTTTTGGCGCCGTTGCCGGGGATCTAATAGATATTAGATTTTGTAATTCTGTTGGTAATTTAGGCATAATTATTTTGTTATTTAATTTTTCTTATCATTGTGTGATCGTTTTCCATTCTCTTTAAGGGTCTTTTTATGCGCAAGAGTAGAAGTGCTGAACTTCTACCAATTAATCTTGAGATAGAACGCACCTTGCGACAACTTAGAAGAGAGCAGAGAAGAAAGGAAGAAGAGAACATGGCAGATGAGAACAACAATCAGATTCAGGGTGTTGGTAGAGCACTTCGAGAATACACGGTACCTGTTGTTTCAGGTCCTGCAATTAGAAGACCAACAATTCAGGCTAATAATTTCGAGTTAAAACCAGCACTCGTTCAAATGGTTCAATCAAATCAATTTGGAGGATATCCAAATGAGAGTCCTGATGAGCATATTGCAGTATTTCTTCAATATTGTAATACAGTGAAAATAAATAATGTATCTGATGATGTAATTAGGCTACAACTTTTTCCGTTTTCACTTAGAGAAAAAGCTAGGGCTTGGTACAATTCATTGCCACAAGACTCTGTAACCACTTGGGTAGATCTCTCATCTAAATTTTTAAGGAGATTTTTTCCACCAGCTAGAACTGCTAGGTTAAGAAATGACATCACAAACTTCAGTAAGTTTAGTGGTGAATCACTTTATGAAGCATGGGAAAGATTCAAGGAGGCAATTAGAAAATGCCCCCATCATGGATTACCAGATAATCTCCTTATTGAGATATTCTATCTCAGTTTAGATGACACATTGAGATCTCTGGTAGATGCTGCTTCTGGTGGTGCACTAATGAGTAAGACATATGATGAGGCTAGTGCTTTGATAGATGAAATGGCCTCTAGTGCACATAATTGGCAACATGAAAGAGGTAAGTCTAGAGTGGCATCTGTCAATGATATGGACACCTTAACAGCTCAGATTTCTGCTCTTACCGCCCAGGTAAGTAAACTCACCTCTGCACCTTCTTTCAATGTTAATCAATTTTCTTATTGTGAGTTATGCTCAGGACAACACTCAACTCTTGAGTGCCCATCTAGAAACGTTTCCTCCTCATCCCATGGAGAGCAAGTAAATTTTGTCAACAATTTCCAAAGAGGAAATCAAGGACCCTATTCAAACACCTACAATCCAGGGTGGCGTAACCATCCAAATTTCTCATGGAGAAATGATAACAACGCACTTAAACCCCCTGGATTTCAAAAGCAAGGTCCTAATCATAATACTCCCCATCAACAATATCCTAATCATAATACCTCTTCTCAGCAAGGTCAGTCTAAAATGGAAGAACTCATGATAAGTTATATGCAAAAGACTGACACAATGTTGCAAAATCAACAAGCCACCATTAGGAATCTTGAAAATCAGCTTAGTCAAATGTCTCAACAGTTGAGTAATAGACCATCTGGGTCTTTACCTAGCAATACTGAGCAAAATCCTATGGGTGTAAATGCTATTATGTTAAGAAGTGGTAAGGAATTGGTTGATAAGAAACTTGAGGAAGAGGAGGTTAACCTGGGGAAAGATAAAGGGAAACAAAAGGAAGAGGAGCCAAAGCAAAATTCACCAAAAGTGAAAGCATATGTTCCTCCTATTCCTTTCCCAAGAAGGCTGAAGCAACAACAATTGGATTCACAATTTGCTAAATTTTTAGAAGTCTTTAAAAAATTGCAAATTAACATTCCTTTTGCAGAGGCACTTCAGCAGATGCCATCATATGCTAGGTTCATGAAGGATTTACTCACAAAGAAGAGGAAGATTGAAGGGAATGAACCAGTGATGCTTATAGGGGAATGTTCTATGATCTTACAAAGAATTTATCCAATTTGCCGAGAAAACAAAGAGATCAGGGAAGTTTTACTGTTCCTTGCACTATTGGTAATTTTAATTTTGATAAAGTACTTATAGATTCTGGTGCAAGTATAAATTTAATGCCTCTGTCCATTTTCAAAAAACTAGGACTTGGAGAATGTAAGGAGACGCACGTTACCTTACAACTTGCGGATAGAAGTGTCAAGTACCCAAAGGGTATAGTGGAGAATGTCCTAGTAAAAGTGGACAAATTCATCTTTCCAGTTGACTTTATAGTCTTGGAAATGGAAGAAGATAGAGAGGTACCCATGATCTTAGGAAGACCATTCCTAGCCACAGGTCAAGCTCTAATTGATGTAGGACAAGGTAAGCTCACCCTTAGAGCACTAGATGACCAGGTAACATTTGATATGTATGATCCTGTGTTTTTGTCTAATGAGAAAGCAATGTATTCTGACATATCTGCTGAGGGTGAAATTACTAACAATGATGTGGAGGAAGATGTAGGGCAAACCACTCTTGAAGCTGTCTTGAATGAGATAGATGATTGGGGGGATGAAGATGAGCAAGAAAACAAAGGTCGTGAACAAGTACCCCAGACTGAAAATGTTGTTGCTTTTGAGAAGACAGACGACTATGAGAAGCCACCAGTGCCGACACTAATGCCTATGCAGACACTTGAACCTAATGTCTTTTCTAATCAATTGTTTGGTTATAAGTGTCTGAATTTAGGAAATCCATGGCCTCACATTAATCAAGCGCCTATGACAAAAGAATTGCAGCAGCAGATTCAAGGCCAGTTGGATGAACATAGGGAAATCCTGGGATGGTCAAGGGCAGACATCCAGCAGGTAAGTTTGTTGATATCTACCTACAAAACATTGGTGGAAGCTGAAAAGAAGGGCACCATACCATGGAAGGAAGCTTGGAATCCTAATCTGAAAACGATGGTGTTGAAGGAGTTGTTTAAACTCCTTGATGTAAGCTAACCCTGATAGTCAGGCTGATGACTATAAAACAAGCGCTTCATGGGAGGCAGCCCATGCTTAATAAGTATCTATAATAGTTTCGTTAAAAAAAAAAAAAAAAAAAAAAAAAAAAAAACTAATTCAAGGCTGGATAAGAGCTACCAGTGCATTCAAGACACTCCAAGGATGACAGACATTTTAGGAGGAATTTTCTTCCTGATGAACAATTTTATACCAGGGAAGTACCAGTATTTCAATTTCTGCATTGACATTCGTTTCCTTAATTTTGTGATATATTAGGAACAATGAGGACATTGTCCAATTTAAGTGTGGGGAAGGGATTATAAATGTAGAAGTATAATTGCACACATCATGAGCTTACAAATCCCATGCTTTATTTATGTCCTTAAGTGTTTTCAATGAAATCCTGAAATTGAATTAGATTGGTGCCCTACTCGCCAATTGTTGTGACTAGTTTACATAGTTAAAATTTAAGAGTAAAATCTCTAGAGAACGGGGTTTACCCTATGTTGAGCCTTTGAACTTGAGATTGAGTCCTTAAGTTGAAAAAACAAGCAAGTTTACTTCAAGGAAAAATTGGTTGGGATAAATCTCTATTGAAATTTCTTTAAGAATACCTTAACACCTAGTGAAAGAGGTAAAAGAAATATTTTACTTAGTGATCCCTTAAAAAAAAAAAAAAAAAAAAAAAAAAAAAAAAAAAAAAGAGCCTTTACTCCAATAACTCAGGAAAGTGAGTTAAGAGTATCCAATCTTAAATGTTAGTGTGAGGAAGAGTTCATAGGGGTCCCTTTAAAACCTGGTCACTTAGGCGATGAGCCCAGGATGTGCCGACTCAATGAACTCACAATAACGAGAAGGGCGGAAAGGCAAAAATTTAGTACCTTAATGAAAGTCAGGTTGACATGGGCGAGCTTTGGTCCCTCAGAAGAGTGAAGTCTCACTCCGCTGCCAATCAAGGCAAATAAAACATAAAAAAAAAAAAAAGGGGAGAAATTCTAGGAAAAAATGGATACCATATGCTTTCACTCCTTGTTATCTTGTTTAGAGAAGTAAAATTGAGGGAGATGATACTTGCTAATAACCAATGAAGTTTAAATGAATGTTTTTCCTTATGGACTAAGTATTGTTTTCTATTGTTAAACACTGGGATTAAAAATCTGTTGTATTTAGATTAACTACTAAATTTCAACTAGATATACTAGTTACAAATTTCAGTATGGTCAGAACAATGGGCACCAGAAGTTCAATGATGGATTTCTCTTGTTTAAATCAATTATTTTGCTTGAGGACAAGCAAAAGTTCAAGTGTGGGGATGTTGATAAGATCACATTATACTTATATTTTCTTTTAGACTTATATTAAATTTATTTTAATATTATAAGAAAATATAAAGAAATGATACTTAATGGTATTTATTGTGAAAATACAGGTTTTGAGGACCCAAAAGTAAATTACAAGTTAATTGGAGGAGTTTTTCACAAAATTTAAGAAGTGAGCGAAGGATTGCACTGAAGGCCGCCGTCCTTGGGCCGGCCTACATTCAAAGCCGCCGGCCTTGAGCCGGCCTTTAAACCGGCCTCAAAAAGAAGAAAAGCCGCCGGCCTTTAAGCCGGCCTACATTCAAGGCCACCGGCCTTGAGCCGGCCTTCATTACTCCCCGGATATCCATTGCGAGAATCTCTCCAAAATCGTATCCTAATTAATTTGCTGACTCAAATCCTCATCAGATCCACCTCATCCCCTCCTCTTTGGATCTATAAATAGACCCCTTGTGTGAACCTTGGAAGCATCCCTTTTTGTTGGAGAATCCATCCTTTCTTTTGTTTAGAATTCTTTTTCTTCTTCTTTGTTCTAGCCTCATTAGAATTTCTTTAGGTACTTTAAATTTTTCCAAAGTTTAGTTTGAAGAAAGAATGTCATTTTGTTGAAGTTTGCTTTCAATTGAAGAATTCAAGGAGTCATTTTGGAAGATTGAAGCTCTTGAAGATTATAGCAATTGTTCCATTTACTTTATTTTCTTTTATGCCATTTATTAGTTTAATCTTGTTGTTTAATATGAATTCCATTGCATCTATTTATTTCAATTGTTTTTATGCAATTCATACTATAATGTTCTAAATCATCCTTGTGGGAAATTGGATGAAACCCTAGAATGTTAAAAGGATAATTGTAGCCATGTTATATGATTAGGAATTATTAGGATTATTCATGATTGCAATTCCTTTGATTTCAATTGTAATTGGTCTTTCATTATAATTGTTAGAAATCCTTTTGATACGGGAGTTGATGAGGATTTGTTAGGAATTCTTAATTAGATTGATTGTCAATACGGGAGTTGCGATAATTGGTTTAATTAGAGTCTATGGAGGGCACAATGCAATGTTTCTTGTTAATTAATCACTAAGGGATTAGGGTTAATTGATTTAGGGCATTAGTTGTTTGTAGCATCGGGAGGTGTATGAACATAATTTTGATTCCTTGGTTAATTGGAGACGCGGAAGCCGACTAATTAATTTAAGGTCAACATCCCTAAAAAGGATTTTCTAAACTCACTTGAATAAACTTATAACCACAAGTTGATATAACATGGTAGCAATTTGATTAACAAATCTAGGGTGAATTCTAATTTCCCTTGTTCATAATTGATAGATTCTTCATAAAATTTTCCTTGTTGCTTTAAGTTAAATTTTTAGATTAGACATTTCAAAACCCCTTTTTAATCACCTAGATATTGATAAGAATTGCCATAGATCTAGTACTCTATTGGTTCCTCGAGGGATCGACAACCTTACTTTTCACCACTTTATTACTTGATACGACCAGTGCACTTGCTGCAATTTACGCTCCCATTTTATATATACGTTCTGAGCGTATCATATCACTTGTTCCTTCATTCAAGATCGCAAAATCAAATCCTAAATCTGAAATGAAAGCCTAAATAACAAGTAAGTCTCCCTCACATGGATACCATACTATAACTCTAAAAAGGTAAAGAGAATACAAAATAAGATAATAATGCAAAATTCGAAAAAATTCCCATGAAATAGCTGCCTATACAAGTGAAATTTCATGTTTCCTGAGCAATTATTTCTCATCATCATTAAGCTTCCAAATGTTACTTAAACAAGGGAAATTGAGCATTTAAAATTCCATATGTTCATTGCTCTTGTGATATCTTTCTGTTCTTTCTATTCCCTTTCCCACACTTAAAATCAGACATTGTCCCCAATGTCTGCCCACAAAGTACACTAAGGAAAGAAAATAGAAACAAGGAAAATAAAAGGAGAAAGAAAACTGAAACTCCCCTGAAATCTATAAGTGGCAAGTCATTCACAGAGGAAACTCCATTTAAGTGCAAAATCCTTGAATCATCCTTCTGAGATCATCAGCTTTCAACATTCAATCAGCACCAGCGAAAGTCTAAATAGGTATAGATAAAATCATAAAAACAAAAGACACTAAAAGAGAAACTAAAAGAAATGATTATCACCAAAACAAATAAGCACAAGTCAATATCATCCAAGTTTATCACAGATAATCAAAGTCACAGCAAATAGTCAACAGAAACAATTCAGGGTTATACAGACAAGTTAGCAAATAGTTAAGAAAAATCAGTCATCATCCGTCTCAGACACATAGTCTTCATCGTCGGAGTTTTCCTCAGCAACCATTCGCTCCTTGCCTGGTCTGTGGGGGCTTTCCTCCGATGGAGCAGGTGGAGCAGAAGACGATCCTCCCTCAGTATGCCTCTATCGGCTGATCGGTTCGGGAGGGATCACGTCTTCTTCGCTTGAGTTGGCATAGGAAGAGAACTGAATGTCCAACTTCTCACCAAGCTTGGTGAAGCAATCGATTAAAAACTTCTTCAATCTCTTCTGCCGTTTTTCCACCTTAGTGATCTTCTGCTTCATCATTTTCTGGTTTTTCTTTATTTCTCCCACATCACGCGATAGTTGAGAAACTAGCTCTAGCATCTACACATTGACGGACGGTTTAGCCTCCAGTTGTGGTTCCTCTTCTTCCTCTTCCCCTATCTCCTCTTCAGCGCCAACGTCAATTGGTTGGAAATTCCAATAGCTTAATATCTTGGCCTTAAGCTTCAGAGATCGCCCAATGAAATCACTAGGTGCTCGATGTGGGAATAGACCCAATTTTTTCAAAATTCTAATAATTAGAGCACCTAGGAAAACCCCTTTTGGTCCTTTCTCTGCCTAGCGCTGAAGGCAAAAAGCGGTAAAAACACCCACATTGACGCGGGTTCCAGTATGCATGGCCCACAACTGAAATAAGTCTCTGGTGTTAACAACGCCCTCTGAATCGATCCTACTAGTGGTAGAGCGAGCCATAATGTAATGTAGGATATGATGTACTCTATTTTTCAGTTGAGAGGCCTTGGTGTGAGAGGCACTGTAGGCACCAATACCATACCAAGTCCATAAAGAGATAGAACTCGCTGAGCCTTACGAAACCATAAGGGTGCGAAACTCAGGGGTTTGAAGAAAACCCTCATCATAGATGCCCATAGCCTCTATGAACTCGGTCATGGACATCTTATGGTACTCACCTTGGGCCAGAAACTCAACTTCGTTTCATACACCAGCATTCATTGTACCTAAGATCTTGAAGGTGGCTAAGAAAGTAAGAATGAACTCCTCGTATAAGTCTTCTTCAATCATGAACAGGTGAAACTAGGCTCGGTCAGCTAAGAGCCTCTCAAATTGTTGGACCAACCCAAATCTTCTCAAAACGTCCCAGCCCAACACCACATTCGGTTTGATGACCTTTTTCGACTTATATAGGGTAAAAAGTTCTTTATCCTTCTTTCGAATATTTACAGGGTATCGAAGAGCTCTAGATTGGCTTGAACTACCCGTTTCGGATCAGCTTCTTTTCTTCTTTTGAGCAACAGTCTTGACGCGTGGCATCTGAAAAGGGAAATAAGCAGAACTTGATCATACCAAGAATAAAAGAGTCTAAAACAAACAAAGCCCATAGGTAATACATCAAATAACCACATCGCAAACAAGGAACTCCACCATTAACATCACAGAAGCACGCAAAACCATCAAAATTAAGGTTCACAGCATCATACACGGTTCTTGGGCACGGGAGTGTATTGTAGCCATGTATATCAGAAAATCCCCGCCAAAATTTGAAAAACAACTCATAAACGACCGTGTATTGCAAGAAATTATGGGAGAATCATCAATCACATGCACTAATGGTTCTTAAAGCAAAAATCCCTTCAGCATGCAATCCAAAATACGTCCCAATCACAAAGGATCACGCATGAACAGTTCGAAACCCTAGATTTTCTAATCTAAACAAAGATCGAGCAATGGAGAATGGAAAAACTTCATAAATCGCATGAAAAACATCATCCATACTCAGATAAACAAAAGCCCTAAGGTTTCATTATCCTCCACATGTCATAACACGCCACATTCACATGGAAATCTGACCTTGAGTGAGAAAATAGAGAGGGAAGCAAGAGAAAGGAAGAAGAATGAGAGAGATCTTACCTTGTCAAAGCAATGGGAGAGGGAAACCAACAAGGGAATGGAAAGTGAATGATGTATAGAGAGAAAAAAAATGTAGATGAGAGTGTACTGAAAATGAGGGGTACGGTTATCAAAAAGGGTATAAATACCCGAACACACACGGTCCCCATACACGGGCGTGTAATGCGCCCGTGTATAGGCTTAAGCTCACTTTTTTTTTCTTTTTTGCGAAAGCACGGGTATAACACACGGCCGTGTTATACAACCGTGTACCCCTCTGACTTCTAGTTAGAAAACTTACCTCTCATACACGGTTGGACACACGCCTGTGTGGCCTGACCGTGTGTTCCTCTGTGGCTTGCTCCCCATACACAGATTTGATAAACGGCCGTTTCCCTTAGCCATGTCTTCCTTGTTCAAAATTTCCTTGTATACACGATCAGTCACACGCCCGTGTGACTTGACCGTGTATTACTCTGTGGTTTACCTTTCTCTTTACACGGGCGTGATACACGCCCGTGTATGTCATCCGTGTGTTTCCTGAAGGTTAAAATTTTCCTTCTCTTGATTATTTCTTGAAGTCCATCTCCTCAAAAAGCTTCTTCATAAATACTCCTCTACAAAACCTTAGAAAAAGAAAAACAAATATGGTGATAACTCAAAACAAAAATGAAACTTACCTAATTGCATGGGTTGCCTCCCATCAAGCGCTTTTGTTTAACGTCGTTTGCTCGACGAAATGAAGCTCCTTCTGATTAAGTCACCAGAGGGTGGAGTCTAAACTCCTCTTGGCCCTCTTTCTCCCCTTGAGTCCCAAAATACAGCTTCAGGTACTGTCTATTTGCCTTAAAAGTGTGCCCATCCGGGTGTTCCAATTCCACAGCTCCATGGGGAAAGACTTTGTGTACTTTGAATCGTCCAAACCATCTCGATCTCAACT
This sequence comes from Laguncularia racemosa, assembly GCA_037954665.1. NCBI lineage: Eukaryota > Viridiplantae > Streptophyta > Magnoliopsida > Myrtales > Combretaceae > Laguncularia > Laguncularia racemosa. The sequence continues at coordinate 21,528 of JBBMOL010002518.1, forward strand.
TGCCTGGAAAAAGTTTCAGCCGCGAGTTGAACAAGAGAACGTGATCTCCCTCACGGAATTGTTCGGATGATGAATCCGCTGGTCGTGATACCTCTTCACCTTCTCTTTATAAATGCACATGTTATCATAGGCCATCGCGCGCCATTCATCGAGTTCGTTCAACTGAAACTTCCTCTTTTTTCCAGCAGCCTCTAGATCTATGTTGAGAGTACGCATAGCCCAAAAGGTTCGATGTTCCAACTCCACTGGTAGGTGGCAAGCTTTCCCAAACACTAGTCAGTATGGAGTGGTACCCAAAGGAGTTTTGAATGCAGTCCTGTACGCTCACAATGCATCGTCTAGTTTTTCCGACCAGTCCCTTCGGTGGTGCTCCACTGTCTTTTCTAGAATTCTTTTGAGTTCATGGTTTGAAACTTCCACTTGACCACTCATTTGAGGATGATAGGGGGTTGCTAATCTATGGGTGACTCCATACCGCTTTAGCACTTTCTCCAATTGCACATTACAGAAATGTGTTCCCCTATCACTAATTAAAGCCCGTGGTGCTCCAAACCTAGAAAAAAGTTTCTTTAAGAATTTCACCACTACTCTGGCATCATTGGTGGACAAAGCTTGGGCTTTTACCCATTTCGACACATAATCCACTGCCACGAGTATTGATAGAGCCATTTTATACTCAATCTTTATAGTATAAATTGTGTTAAATTATTATTGTTTTTATAGAAATCATAAGGAAATGGAACTTTAATTCGATCATCGTGATAAATCAGGTTAAATGGAGTCAAGGATGCCAATTCAAGTATTTTAGAGAAGTCATCTATAACTTGGATCAAGACAAGAAATTACACCACCGGAGGAAGCACGGTTTGAGGCACGACCAAGGTTCAAACTGTGTTACACACTAGACAAGAAGGCGAAAATGAGGTCTTTGAACAGAGAGAGACACGGCTTAAGGCACGGCGGTGGTGGAACTCATGGGATAAACCATGCTTGAAGCCGTGGTGGAAGATAGATGTGCCAAGGAGGGAAAAAAGTGTGGAACCCTCAACCAGATGAAGACACGGCTTGAAATCTAAACCGTGGGTGTAACCGTTGGGTACACACTGGACACGGATGAAGACTTGAAAAATTTTGCCAGATGAAGGCACGCTTGAAATCTTGCCGTGTGTGTAACCGTGGTTCACACTGGGCGCGGGTTAAAGACTTGAAGAATATGCACAGAGGATGGCACGGCTTAAAACCCCGGCCGGTTGTGGTGGGGGTGTGCCAGGGAGACGTATCTTCACTTCTCGAAATCTACTTGAAAAAGGAAAGATATTTTCGTATCTTGGCTACAAAAGATCACATGCTATCCATCTAATAGTATAAAATGAGCCAACCCTAGGGGTTAGGACAACTTTTGAATCTTTGGATCTTGAAGAACCTTGGATCATCTTGGAGGCAGAGCAAGCAACCGGGTTCATTATGTTTCTAACTTTTATTTTCGTTTTATTGAATGAACATGTGTAGCTAAGCTACTTTTCTAGCCAAAGGGTCATAGATGTTTAATTCTCCACGAATTGTGAGGTCTAATTGGACTTGTATTTATTCTATTCTTTGCTTTCGGGGGATTCATATATCTTCTGATCGTTTTGTCATTATTATCTTTGTTTATTGGTATGAATAGAGCTCTTCTACTCAATTAGCAAGTTAATATATTGTCAACTAGCACGTCAAATCCGTAATTGTTTGATTGTTCTAGTCTTAGTGACTCAATAACATGTTTGGATATAAAAGATATGATCGAATTCATGTTATGGAGGTGTGTGATCATGTTTAATAGGTTATCTTATAATCTACTGGCATGAATTGGTGGTCTCTCTAGATCTTAATGCTATTGATGATTAAATCCTAAGCGCTTGTCTAAGGGTTTGTTTTAATCAATAAGAGAAATAATTCAAAGCGCTTGTCCGAGGTTATCGAGGAAGTAAGGAAGATCGGTTTTTTAGAGCTTTTTAATAACCATAACCAAATTATCTAGAACAAGAAAAAGAGAACATTTGCATCGATGATCAATTCCTAGAATTAAACCATCTTGATTCCTTTGGCTAGGCTTTTAGCAATACTGATTTTTTTCCTTTTTTC
>JBBMOL010002519.1:0-23647 GCA_037954665.1 Laguncularia racemosa
TTTTTTCCTTTGTCCTCATCTTTTACTTTGTCAATCCCTTTTTGGCCATTAAGAAATTCTTCTTTACTTTTTTCAAAAGTTATTGAAAACTCCATAAATTTCCTTTTCTTTTTTTTTTTTTCAGGTAAAGCCAAAAGCAAATCCATTACTAACAAATAAAGTAACAAGACAAAATACAAACCTTAAAATTAGTTCAGGTCTCGGCTACCTATGCCTAGTATAGGAACAAACATCTTTTGAAAAAAAAAAATCAACACTTGACTTGCAATTTTCTTGGTCGCCATTGCACCATGGCAATGTTTAGACTTTAGCCTTCTTAATTCCTCCCTCCTTAGGTAGAAATAGTTAGCATAAGAAAGAATTACAATCATCCTTATAAAGCCATCTGACTGCCTGTAAGGAATCAAGCTCAATAATAATATGTTTCATATTAATCTTCCTGCAAATTTAAGTTCTTCAAAAGAATTTCAAGCTTCAGCTTCTAGAGGAGTAAAATGACAAATTTCCTTAAGGCAAAACCTCCCACAATTGCGCCTCTCTCATCCCTCACTATTCCTTGTATGCCTGCTTTTCGACAGTTCTCACTAACTACCTTCCGTCACAAAAATCTAAATCCATCCTTCTGGTAGGGGCTCCCAATGGCATCTTCCATCTCTTGATGCTTCCTTACCTTACCTCTGCGACATAACAACATGTAGCATTCCATTGCCTTGGCCTTTCACTTGCCCCAACCAATCTCGCGCCCTAAAAACCCTTCTGTTTCTCTCATTCCACAATCCCCAAACATAGACCAAAACTATTCTCCCAGGGCATAGCTTTTCCATAAGGGGACACTTCCCTATATACACATACGCTTAAGCTAGGAACGGAAATCAGATTGAAAGAGCTCTAGAAAGCTTGGGAGCGGTTAGCTGTTTCCAAAATCCTTTAGTGACTCCCAATCCTTAAAACATGTTCCACTGTCTCCTTACTTCCCCACAGGAACAACATAAAGTATCATAAGGCAAGCCTCTTCAACGCAGGTTGGCTTTCATAGGTAGTCCATTATTCACTATCTTCCCATCAACATCTGATTCTTTGGGATGATAGCGGACTTCCATATCTAACCCCCGTCATATTCCTCATCTCCACTTTGCCCCTTAAGCATCTCCTTATATACGGTTTTATTGCGACTTTCACCATCTGGTTCAAAAATCCACACCCTTCCATTTGATCTTCTGCACTTTCCCAAGCCAAACATTGCACAGCAACTCAAGATGGAACTCAAAGAAAGGGAAACTAATCATTGTTTCTTCCCAGTCATTCTTGCTTTTCCATGCCCTTTCAAGAGTAAAATTATCCCCATCTTTAGTAATGGTCCGATAAATGAACTTTGCAAAGGAACCCCTTTCACTCCATCTGTCAAACCAAAAACTAACACCTCTTCCTATAACCCTTAATGGGTATTAGCTTGTTCTCCCCGCCATTTATTGCTTCTTTCATCCTTTTGAAAAGATTCGAGCCCCTTGTTGCATTAAACGCCTTGTCTCTAAAGTGGTACTTTCCCTTCACCAATTTAGTCCATAATAGATTCTTAAGTCGAACATTCCATACAAAATTTTAACCATGTGGCTCACAATCCAACGGCCCTAATCCACCTGTTTCCTTATCTCTTTTGAAATTTGTCTCAAGAAACCCAATGTATTTTCCCGTTTACCTTCCTTCTCTCCCTGAAGGAATTCTCTATTTATCCTTCTAGGATAGAAGAAAACCCCTGTTCTCTGATATTTCAACATTTTTCCCCCTTCCCTCCTGTAAGTTTACCTTTGATCTTCTCCAAGAGGAAATCTAGGTCTCCACTAGACAATTGCCACCTTCCTTCATCGGTAATCCTAAATACTTCCCAGATTTCCTTTTTTTTTTTGGTCAATATCAAAACAATTTACAGATATCCAACTTCTTGTACCCTTCAATATTTTTGGGGAAGATAATACAAGAATTCCTAGGTTAACTTTTGTCCATTAAGGGGCCAAAAGCATCCATCACCTTTTCATAAGCTTCGCATTCGCAAAAAAAAAAAAATTAAGACAACCCTACAAACCCCTACATTTGACTTTAATGGTTTCCACATACCCTCTTCCACATACATTGAATGGCCCTACTGAGCATCTCTATAACTACAATAAGTAAATATGGAGATAAGATCTGCCTACCTTAATCCACGACAAACAGCAAAGGTGGGAGAGCTACTCCATTCAGTAAATTTTATCAATCATTTCAGCCTCTCTCCTTTCTTCTTTCTTGAATGAATGTAAAAGCTCCTGCATGATTATCATATGGTCTACTGCATTTTGCCCGAAATGAAGCTAGATTGCTCGAAACTAACAATTGCATCAAAAACAAGGTCTCAGCTTATTAACAAAATGATCGTCACAACTTTGTTTTTATAGTTGTATACAAGCTAATAGGTCTAAAGTCTTTCATTTTGTTTACACCCACACATTTAGGGACGAGAAGAACTAAGGTCTTGTTTAAATTCTTTCGGCATTACCCCAATGAGAAAATCTCTTGAAACCTTCTCACACACTGTTCGTCCAAAAAATTCTCCAGCATTTCTTAAAAAAACATGCACGTAGTCCACCACCTAGGGGACTTATTTTTCCCTATACCCCATAAGCCGCTCTATTTTCCCATTATTTATTGGCGCTCCAAGCATCATCTTTCGTTCCTCAAAATAAAACCACTCTAGCTCCTTCCCAAGTGAAAAGGTCAAAAACATAATATTTTTTCCCAGAGGTTATAAAGGTTTCCGAAATATTTCTCAATTGTACTCCAAATCCATTTTATGTTAGCTGCCCAGTGCTGCCTTTCCTCGTAAACCTAGCAACTCTTGATGTAGATCTCCTTACTACCACACAAGCATGGAAAAACTTCGTATTTCTTTCTCCTTTCTAGCATCCATTTGGTTCTGATTTAAGCTACCCATAACTCTTTCCCCCTTTTCCCAAAGACCTTTTTGCAACTCTTTAGATAGGAACTTCTCACAATTTCAAAGCCTTGGGTAGGCCTATCGGAAATTTCCCCCTGATCTCCTCCAGGGGTTGCCATTATTAGTCTCTTCTCTCTATGCACAAACCCAAACACTTCCTATTCCAAGTTCTAGGTCCTTAAATGAACTCCTCAAACTATCGGGGATTCTAAAAATGGGATATTATGCCATAGATTTTTCACCACATCCTAAAATCCAAAGATGATCAAGACACATTGGTTGAAATCTAAAGGGGGCCAATCCTTTTTGGGGGGCCTTCTCAATCGGATCTAGAGGGGACATATAAAAAAGGCTTAGGTTCGACTACAAAGATCATTTAACATTTCCCTTTGGGTACCATTTGGTTCTGGTACTGGACAGACAAACAAGAAAACTGAACAAAAAATATTTTATACTATGTTTGGTTTGTTCAGTACTGAAAAGGATTTTTTTGTGCTGTCCATGTTTGGATTGAAAAGTACTGGACTGAACAAGAAAAAGAAAATTTTGGCCCTTTTAATTACTGTAAAGGGCTTTTGTGCTGTCTATTTTGAAATTGCAAAGTACTGAATTTGACAGTAAAATTGAAAATTTTTTGCCCTTTTTATTTGTTTTTTATATATTTGATTTTATTATAAAAAAAAAGATTTGAAATTTTAAATAATTTATTAAAATTTAGGGAAAAGAATTATGTTAATTTAATGAAAAATACTTATTTATGATTTTGAATAGTCAAAAAACATAAAACTTTTAAAACTGAAACATCCATATATCCATCAACCATTTTGAAAAATCATTGAAGGACCTGAAAATTACAAAATCCTCCACAAATTAGATCGTTTAAGATTGGAACATCAATCACTTTTAATTTCATAAGGAAAACAAAATGGCATAGATAAGATAAAAATCATACAATAATAGCAAGTATTTTTCTATTTTAAAAACCGCCAACTACATCTGATAGAAAACCCCCAACCTGTTGTAGAGAAAAAGGGGTTAAATTTTTACAAAATATAAAACAAGTTTAACCAACAGACAAACCAGAAGGTTAAATACAAAGCAATAAAAAAGCCAAACAAAAACCGCAAACACTTTTACACAACCAAAATTTTGCCTAACAAATGCTGGGCGTTGTTCCCTTTGGACCCTCTAAAAAAATTTCTATCGAAATTTTGCCCCTTTTTTCATAAGAACATCCAACCTTCATTTTCCGACCCCAAACGTTTTCAACTCTGCAACAATATCGTCCCTAGGATGTTTAGAAATTTTTTTTCCTACAAAAAAGCAAAATCACTCCTAATACCAATGCTCTTTTGAAACGTAATATAAACCCTACAGCATATTCACTATCGACGTTTTGCAATCAGTCGCCAAATGATCACGTGAGGCATAGCTAGAGCTTCAGTAACTATGGCACTTGTTCTGACTCCATGTCTTCTTTAAAAGAATCCCACCCTCTTTTTTGCAAGTCCTTGTCACATCTGCGGTGTCCAGCCCTAGCCATTTGCTCTATCCTTTCCAAATTCCCTTCATGTTTCAAACTTTTTAAAGCCCTGGGCATGTTAGAAACCCTTTCGGATTTTTTCTACAAAAAAATGAAATATTATTATAAAAAACAAGAATTAATTTTTAAAAAAATGAGCTTAGTTCAAAATAAAGATAATTATTTTACCTCTATTTCAAAAGGACCGATCACTATCAACAATAACACTTTTTTTGTGGGGGGATTTGATGCACCAAAAAATTAAATGTTACTCTATGGTAGTCCACGTTAGCTCTATTCAGATGGGCACTATAAATATTTGGCAATCAAAGGCAGAAAAGCTTTGGGTTGTTTTTTTTTAACTATTCTTTGCTAAAAAAGAATCAAAGATAGGGCAAGTTACTTTAGGTTGCTAGCTCATTAAAAGTCCTACTAAGAAAAGGTGATTTCCTGGGTTTTTCCTTTTAGCTCAGATTTAAAGAAATTGATCAAGTCTTTGAAAACCTCGACAAAATAACTTCAAACCTAGAAATGACTAAATTTAGGCTTAAAGCTTTAAATTTTAAGCATTCCCCATCATTTCAAGCCTCATTACGAAGCACCATGTTTTTAAAAAATATTTGTGGATCCTCAAAAATACTTTTTTAAGGCAAAAAGAGAAAAAAAAAAACCTTTCAACTATGTCAGTAATCAACCTTGTAAATGTAAAAGTTTCTTTTTTAGACCTTTGAAAAAAAGCCCGGGGCACCCTTTTAACGGAATGGAAGCCTACTGATAGAAAAAAAGAAAATTTTTTTTATTACTCCAGCCCCATATTATCACTATCTTCATTATAAACATTAAATTTCAAAAAAGGGCAATGGGTTCCCTTTAATTTTTTTGATTAAAAACAGATGAGAAAGAGTATTTGATAAACTTATCCAATCATCTAAAAAGCCAGAGAAAGGAAAGGAAAAATCAAGGGTTTTCATTTGTATACCTAGCACCCAACTTGTAGAGACAAACCCTCATGTCTTAAAGCCTAAGGTTGGGAAGGTTACTTTAGCTTCGTTTTAAAAGGGAAAAACAATAAATCCAGTGTGTAGAAAGCAAGCTGATTACTTAGAGAGAGACATTCCCCATCGCTGAAGAAAACAAACAAGCAATTCCCAGCACAAACTAAATAATCCACCAATGATTTCCCCCTTTTGAATCTCACCAGCCATTGTCGAAACCCATCTGGGAATAAAACTTGGTCTATCCATACACAAAACGCTTCCCCCACATATCTCCTGGACTCTGCAATTTTACAATGCAAAGGGAGAAACTTTTTTTCCTTTCCCCCAAAGGGGACAAGTAACCCAATGAAAATTTTACTGTGAAAAAGGGACAAGTAAGCAAAAAAAAAGGCAGAAAGATAGATTACTAAAAAAAATATACAAAACTTCTCCTAGCCGCATCCTAGCAACTATACTTTAAACCCCAAGCTTGTAAACCCACATCCAAAAGTGCTAGGTTATTAGAAGAGTACTATTGATAATTCTTGTCTATTAAGATCACTCATTTGGGAGATGATTAAGTTCATCATTTCAAAACACCAAAATTAATTCCATTTGCAGATTTTTCTTCCACACAGCAACTAAACAACAAATTTGGTTATGGTACCACATATAAAAAATTATGGCTAGGGAAAAAGAACCATCCCCCTGTAAATTTAATAAACACAGACAGAATAAGTTCGAAAAATAAATAGATTGGACTTACAAATATCAACTTAAGGACTTAGAAAGGATCAAGTTATCCACTTCAGCACCCTCCATTTCAAAAAAAAATAAAAATAAAACCTCATGGTAGAGTAAATAATCCACTTTGGGGCTTTTTTAATCTCTAATATCCCTCACAGAAAAATTGGGCCCAGCCCCAAAGTCACCATGGGTTTTATGATCCCTACGGGACATCTCTCTGTTTTCATGAATTATCTAGGATTATCCTTTGCTTTTCTGAATACCACTGAAACACTCTTTCCCGGCATGTTTTTCCTTAGTAGATTTCGAGAAATTTAAAAAATTTTCAATCTTTTTCTCCCCTTTGTTACATGACACAAGAGAAATTACAAGTAAAGATACACAAAAAAATTACTCAAAAACTGAAGGAACGGAAAAATTCAGCATCATTTTCCCCGATCACCACAAAAAAAGAGTGTTATTGGGATGCAAAACCCCCATACCGAACCTTTAAGCAAAAAAGCAGAAACCCCCCCTTCCTTTTCCCGCACCACAGGTAACACATCCAAAGCTGTTCCACTACAAAAAAAAATTTTTTTCATCAAGCAAAAACCATTCAAATTCCCCCAAAATCAAGTTAGTTTCTTTACAGGGAAAATTTCTAATTACTTAATCACTAAAAAAGCCATGGGTTTTGACTGGTATACAACCAATGGGAACTTTTTAAAAAATGACACAACAAAAATACGTACTCCTCATTTTTCTAACATTTCAAGCTCTCGCATTAAAACCTTTGCTATACCTTCTCCACTAAAAGCCAACCTTATGCGGGCGCGGACCTTCTTAGACTGCAAAAAAATCCAAAAATTGCTTAGTAGCACTAAGGGCCCCCCTCAGCTGATTCGTAACCTATTCCAAGATTCCGAAACAAACCTTGGAACCCGTAGGTGGTTGCTATGGGGGTCTCTGAATTAAAGATAAGGCAAATTTTGCTAATAATAAACCTGTAACCCCAACCTGTATAAAATTTTTTTAAACTCCTGTAAAATGGCCCAATCGCTATCATTTCATACCACACATATTAAAAATGTATTTTTAAAAATCTCCTGTCACATCATACATCTAAAAATATAACCATGGGATCTGCTTTCCCCCGGTAAGAAAGCAAGCCCATATTAATTTGTGCCTTAAGTGCTAAAAAAGGATTACAAACCCCCTTATATACACAAATTTTTACATTACAATCTAAGATTTAACACCTATAGATCTTTTTACAAATAACAAAGGTTTCCAAAATGAAAACTAAGGTTCTTTGTCCTTTTAACCTCCCCAAAAACCCGATCCCCAAAAAATTTTCTCAGTTTTACCGGGGTTAGCAAAAACACTAACCCCTCAGTTTCTTAAAAGCAAAGTAGTTAAAATCAGAAATACAAAAAAACAAACAACAAAATCACAATGTAAAACAATTTATCAAATACCTCAAATTGATTACTCAAGAAGCAATTTTCAACTCAATTTTATAGTCGCAAGAACCCAAATTCAACTTTTACTTTTTTTAAACATCCCTGATCTTTTAGTGATATTTTCCCCCTTAATTCCATTTTGCAAAACTCATAACCTTTTCAGGGAGACCATTTCAATACTCCTGTTTACTCACAGGTCACAAATTTTTTTTTCAGTTAATCCGGCAAAGCCTGAAACCCGGGAAAAAACTCCCCCTCATGTACTTTTCAAAACTTAATGTTTTCCAACCAATTTAAAGACTTCCTTTTAATTACTCTTTTTATTTTGAAACATTCAGCTCCCTTTTTCCTGCCCAAACAAAAGGGTGACCATACCCCCCAAGGGTACAAACCGGGCCGATCCGCGCCCTTTGCCTCCCCCAAACCCGGGGCCCAAAAGTCGTACCAAAACAAAACTGGTGGGGAAACGGACTTTTTTACTTTAAAGTGTTTTGAGTTAGTAGGTCTTTTGCCTAAACCCTGTTTATTATCCATTTAAATTTTTCATCGTTACCAAACAACAATAGTATGAATTTAAACCAGTCTATAAACTCCATCAAATAAGCTAAAAATAACCCGCATTACATCACAATCATAAAGTATTCAATAATTTAATTTCATTACATCAATACAATCGGGAATATTTATAATAAAACCCCGCACCCAACCTCATTCTAGATTTTCAAAAAATGCCCCTTCTTTTTTTTTTCTCATAATCCAATCATATATGAAAAAAACCAGCCATCACAAACCAATGTAATTCAACAATCCTCCTCATTGACACAAAATAATCGTACAGGGTAATTTCACCAACACAAGTAGTCTCATTATCACCACTTGTACCCAAGAAAAAATTTAAGGGGGGACCCCCCAAAAACTAATGCCAATCCAAACAGTCGCACCAGCCAAGCTTTTTCCCCTTTTTCAACAAAATACCTGAATCACATATACCAATCAATTTTTTACCCCGTTCGCTCTATTGAACCCTAAATTGCTAATTCAGTTTAAAAACCCCTAAATTCCATCCAACCTCTTTTAATCCACCTTTTTCCTAAATTTCTAATTCAAAACAAAGGGGTTAAACTCGCTTTTATTATATTTTAATGTAATTTTTTCGACAGATTTATTGAATCGTATAGTTCTAATATCACGATCTTGCACCGAACACCCCGGGTTTTTTTTATAACTCCCCCAAGCTTCTCAAAATCATATTAGTTTCAATAAACCTCAACTGAACACAAATGCAATAATCAAATCAAATTTTTAAATTTTGCAAAGGGATTTAAAGGGCCCAAAACAGGGAAATTGCTTAAAAGTTCACAAAAAATAAAAAAGATTTAAATATGAACTTTATTGATTTGGTGATCTAAAAAAACAAAGGGACTTTTAACTAAAAAACATCAAAAATACTCTTTTTGGCCCCTATTTTTTCCCAATTTGTTTTACCCCAGGACAGAGCATTTTCTTAAGGAGCACTTTTTTTTAATAAATTTTAAAGAAAAAAAAATCACCCATTAAATTCATACAAAATTTTTCCAAAAACCCAAAAATCATAATTTTTCATAACAATTTGATTTTTTTAAAAAAAAATGGAAGTTTTCCCCGGGGGTCTCCGAAACCCGGGCCCCCGGGCCCCCAAAAGCGGCAACCACTTGTCGCCCCGGGAACCCCTTTTTCCCCACCCAAAACCTAACCCCTAGTTGGCCAGCACTTTTAAACCCTCCCCCCTTTTAAAACGAACAGACAAAATTTTCTACTTAATTTGTTTTTTTGTTCTTCAATTTTTTAAAAATTCTTGTTGCTCCTATTTCCCAATTTGTTCTTCTTCCTACCTGGATTGCTTTTGGGAAAATTTCCCAATTTTCAATTTGCCCAGAAAATTGGGATGAAAGGAAAAGGGGGTTTTTTTTTTTTTTTCTAATTTTGGATTTTGATTTTCTCTATCTCATTCTAATTTCTATATAATAATATATATAATATAATTAAAATATATATAAATAATTTTTACTTAATTTTGCGACATTGAGGGGTTGTTCTGTATTTGTTTTTTTTTTTTTTTCCCTTTCCTCTTTTTATTTATTTTCTTTTTAGCTTAATATAATATAAATACATTTTTTTACATATAAAATTTTTAATATATCCCCCATATAATAATAATAATAAAAAAATAATAATTAATAATAATTTTTTATTATATTATTTTTATTATTATTATTATTTTTTTATATTACTTTTTTTAAATTTTTATTTTTGCAAAAACATATATAACTATATATATTTTGATTTTACTTTACACATCAACACACACAACACACACACATTATATTTTAATTATTTTAAATTTTAAATTATTGTTTAAGTTTAGGTCCTCACATTCCCCCCCCCCCCCCCCCCCCTTTAAAAAATTTCGCCCTCAAAATACACGGGGGGTAAAACTCATTTTTTTTTAATATCCACACTTAAAAATTCAAAAACTTGTTTTAAAGAAGGCCTACTATGTATACCTAAGGGTGAAACAAAAAGTTACCTGTTAGAAAAAATTGGATATTTAGCCTCATATGATTTTCTCTCTCCCATTGGCCTCTCCCTTGTATGACTATTAAAAGGGGTTTTTATAAATTTTAAATTTCCGGGTTTCGATTGCCTGTGGACCTTCCCAAAAGGGCAAGGGGATACTCCTCATATTCTTTTCCCCTAGACCCTTTTTGGTAGATTTCTAAGACAACTATCGGATCGCTAACACATTTTTTCAATGAAGACACATGGAAACATTAGGGATTTTTCAACCCGGGCATAACTCAATTCTATGCCTAACTCCAATCCCCTTTGTCTGGTTTTGGACCAATAAAACGAGGACCAATTTCCCCTTTTTTACTCCAAAATCTCCTGCCCCCTTCTGGGTGTACTTTCAAGAACACAAAGCCCCCTTTGAAACTCTAATGGTTTTTCGCGTTATCGCATAATTTTTTCTTTTATTTGGGTTTTGTTTGCTTTCGGCCTTTATCACCTGAACTTTACCTTTCACTATTGGGCATTTCTACCCCCACTACTTTTTTTCTCTCCAATCTCTTTTCCCAAATAAGGGGATCACATTTTTCTTCCATATAGGGCTTCAAGGGGGCCATTTGTTAAACTATGATACTTTTTATATGCAAACCGATTAGTGGCAAATGTTCATCCCAATTACCACCAAACCCCAAAAACACATGCTCTCAACATATCCTCAAGTGTCTGTAGGGGTTTCCTCTTTTTGACCTCTGTTGAGGATGAAAAGCTTATAAACTTAAATTTGGGTGCCTGCTTCCGTGGGGTTTGCCAAAATTTAGAAAAAACCTAGGATCTCTGCAAAAACAATAGAAGGGGGTACCCCATGAAATCGCCTATTTTTTTAATATAAAATTCTGTTTAAGCAAATTTGTGGATGCCGTTAAATTTGGGAAGGGAAATGGGCTTTTTAGTCAGCCTATCAACTTACCCAATAGCATTAGTTTTTTCCCTGGCCCCCCGGAAAACCAAAAACAAATCCATGGAAATTGCTCCACTTCCATTCAGGAAGGGAAAGGGGGTTGTAAAAACCCCTCCAGGTTTTTTATCCCAAACTTTAACTTGTTGGCAAGTTACACTTTCCCACATATTTTTAAATTGTCTTTCTTCACCCCCGGGGCCCCCAAATACCGATTTAACTCCCGACATTTTATTGTTTCCCTGGGTGGTTTTATAAATGGATGAGACCTCATCTAAATTTGTTTTTTATTTTCTCTATTCTGGTACGCAAAAACCCCTTTAATTTTAAATACTTTTGTCTCTCACATATAAAGTGGGATATCTAATCATGTTATTCCTGCTTTTTGCGTTCTCATCAGTTAGCTGTGCTTCCCGAATCTGATCTTTCAATGTAGGTTTGAATACTCAAACATTTAATCTGATTCCACTCCTGGACATATAATTTCAAACTGTAAATGCTCAAAAACCCCTCCACATTTCCACTCATCAGTGATTAAAGTTGCAAATTTGCTACATTTTTTCCCAATTTAAAAAGCACGGCAACTACATTAGCTTTCCCAGGAGACAGTAAAGGGGTTAGATCATATTTTTTTAAAATTCCAACCATCGCCTTTGTACAGTTCAACTCTTTTTGGTAAGGATGTATTTCAAACTCTTATATCTAATCACGCATTTTCACCTACAAATATTGTCTCCAAATTTTTTTAAAGCAAATTTTATAGCAGCCAACTCCAAATCATATAGGAAAATTTCTGCTCATAGGGTTTTCAACTGACGGAAGCAAGCTTAACTTTGTTACCTGCATCAATACACCCCCAAATCCAATCTGAGGGCATCAAATATATGCAACCCCCTTTTCCCCTGGGAAATGGCAAAATAGGAGCTGAAACAAACCTCCTTTTTAAATTCCAAAAAGTTTTTGCTCACTTTAGTCGCCTTTCAAATTTTGACTCCTTTCCCATCAATCAGCAGGGTAACTATCTTGAAAGTCTTTCACAAATTTCCTTAATACCCCCCCAAAGAAAACTTTTTCCCCTCCCGACTGGGTAGGAGGATTCACCTGTTGGCCTAATCTTTGCAATCTACAGATATTCCAAAAACCTGACACAAATGGCCTAAAATCAATTTGGTCACAAAAATCACTTTCTTCAACTTAGCATAAAATGTTTTCCTGTAGATTTTTGCAAACCCCTTCTTAAAGCTTAGCATGCTCCTCGTTTTTTTAGAATAATCAAGATATCATCAATGATTAACCACAAAGTCTCCAAATTCTTTAAAAAACCCCATCATCATATCCATAAAGGCAGTGGGGCATTTGAAACCAAAAGGCATCACCAGAAATTCATAGTGATCTACATTTAAAATGCCGTCTTTGGTATGCAAACCCCCTTCACCTTTAATTGAGATATCCAGATTGCAGATCAATCTTTGAGAATACAGCTGCTTCCCCTTCAACTGATCAAATAAAGCACAATTCGGGGTAAAGGATATTTATTCTGGATGGGTTTCCTTATTCAACTCACGGTAACATACACAAACGTAGACTTTTCTTTTTCACAAAAACACCGGGGAAAACCCCAAAGGGGACATCAAACCTAGAAACCCTTATCCAAAAATTCTGCAACTGCTTTTTCAAACTACATCAATTTACAGGCCAAACGTAAGGAGTTTGGATACGGTTTGTCCTGACATTACCTCAATCCAAATTCAACTTCTCTATCCCGGGGGGTAAGCCCGGTAATTTCCCCTAAATATTTTTGGGGAAATTCACTACCTGGATATCCTCCACCTCCTTTTTCTTTCAATTTTGCATCTACCCTGAAACCAAATATCCCCTAACCTTTCTTCAATAATTTCTTGGCTTTGTTTTCTGCTATATCTTAGGATTATCACCTATACTCCCTCTAAAACTGAATTCTTTCCTCTCTTTTAGACAAAACTCTGCCCTTTTTCCTGACAAATTTTGATGCCCTTATACCTGGCCACCAATCCATGCAAGGATAACATCATACCCTTTTTATATTTAAAAATAACTAAATCACTGGCAATTTCCCCCCTTCAATCACCACAAACCCTTCTCCCAAATTTATAACTTCTATCCTCTCCCCCCTAGAAGGATACTTACCACATATTCACATTTCAACTCTTCACTGGAGCCATGTTCCCGTCCCCCAGTCTTCACGACATAAGAATGGTTGCTCCAGTGTCAAAAAAGGCATAAGCGGGATTATCATCTAATGAAACACACCTAAATCACAAAACATCACATTCCCTTCCAGCAATTTTGTTAACATCCACTCAATACAAGTTTAAACTAGTCACATTACAGCTTAATTACTTATGTCTAACCCCTAAACACATCTATAATTTACTTTTCTATACCACTTACACTACTTTGGCTATATTCCTAATATAATTTTTTTAACCCCCTAAGAAAATACAACTATTTTACATATTTCACATGAAAAAACTGTCTACACACACATTTATGCATATTTACACTATAGATTTATTCATTAATTCAATTACCCTCAAATTTTTATAACAAGCTCGCATCCCATCCCCATCAAAATTTTACCACAAAAATATTTACACTTTTTCTTTTCATATTTATATAGATAATTTTGGTTCATTTACATTACAACTTTTAACCACAAACTATCAGTAAGTTTTAGTAGTCTACCTGCTCTTTCATATCCAATTAGCTGGCTTGCTGTTTTATACAAAGACTCTCCGAGTTTGAGGTAAAGGGCTAACCCCCCTAGGGTTTAATCATGCCTAGGTGCTGGGCCGATCTACGACCCCCCACCCACCCCGGCAAATTTTGGGAAATAAAGACCAAAAAATCCACAGGGGAAAATTTGGGGGCCTTAGGATTTCTGACATTGCCACAATGTGTCCACTACCCCAAAATCTAAAACATTTTCCTCTCTTGAGGCATTCATTAGCCTTGTGATTTCCCTTAACTTCCGCACACTTTGAAAAAGTCGATTTCTTGAGGTTCGGGCGGGGCGATACATTCTTTGCTTTCCTTTTTCCTTACTCCTTTTTTCCCAAAATACCTCCCTCCTTTCTTTTATGGAAGGGCCCTCCAACCTTCATATCCCTCACCTGTTTCCCAAAAAACGGGGTTCATTTACCCAAACTCCACATAAGCGCAACTTTACTTTTTTCACTTGCCTGAAAATAGATATCAGCCCCCCACGAAATTTATCAGCTTTTAACCTCTTCATCATTCTTAAGGGGGTAATGGGGTGAATTTTAACAATCTGCTAAACCCTTTACTCTACTCCATTTGCTTTTACCCTTCTGCTTTAATTCAAAAACATTTCCCTCATTTTATCTTGTTACATGGGAAAATGTTTGACTCGAAAACATCCCTTTAAAACTGGCCCAAATAAATTTGGGTTCCATCAGCTCCCTTTTGTGATACCCACCAAACTGTGCAGTACTTTTAATAGTACTGCAGCAAGCCACCTTTTTTCCCCCAAACTCAGTACCAAAAACTCTTTTTTATGGGGTTTATTTCCCAATTTCCAGCTGTAATGGGGGGTGATCTTTCCACAAAGGGCTTTAAAAATCCCCTAACCTGGTATTTTTTCCCCACCTGATCCCGCGGCCATAATTCAACCCAAGCTTTCATACAGAACCACGCTCCATTGGATTCTGTGGAGCTACGTGGAGGTTGGAGGTAAATCCTTTGCTGTCATTGGGGGCCCCTATTCCCGGTCCCCTTCCTATACCTCTCCCCCGACCTCTTCCAATTTCCCTTTAAGCAATCAAACCAAAATAAATAAGTACACTTTGAATCAAAATCAACACTTAAACTTCTTAAAAAAAGCAAAATATTTCCCCAATACACAAATACATCACAATTTTGGTAAGTCAAAAAACAAATTTAAAACAAATTAAAGTCTTCATTCATCCTAAATACCCAACACAACTCACACGGTTAATCATAATGCCTAAACCAAGCTCTGATAAAACCCTATACACCCACCTACTAGTTGATTTTTAAACCTTTCCAAACCTGAACTACCTTGGTACCGTAGGTGGTTGTTATGCCTCTCTAAAAAAGAGAAAGGCAAAAACTGCTAATATAAACCTGTAACTCTAACCTTATAAAATTTTTATAACATCCCGTAAAAAGGGCTAACACGCATCATTTCATTCCACATCAATCAAACACATTACTTAAAATCTCCTGCACACAAACATCATATTATATACCATTGGGATCGCATTCTCGGTAATGGCATAGCCCCGATTAATCCGTAGCCTTAAGTGGCTCAAAAAATTACAAAACCCAACTATAACACAAATATTTAAATTTCAATCTGAAAATTAACACCTTAGATTTTTTACAAATAACAAAGGGTTCCCCAAAAAAAACTAAGGGCTTCTTTGTCTCATTAAAAAGCCTCCCAAAAAAACCCCCGTCTCCCTAACTTTTCTTTAGTACCTATACCTGAGGTAAGCAAAAACACAACCCCCCCAGCTTCTTAAAAAAGCAAAGTGATATAAAAACAAGCATCCCAAAAAAAACAAACAACAAAATCACATAATGTAAACAAAAATATTACAAAAAACCTCAAGTGATTACTAAAACAAGCAAGTTTTCAACTCAAATTATACTCGAAAAAACCCAACAATTTATTACATTTTCATCACCATGATCTTCTTATGAATTTTCCTTAATTCCATTTTTTTCTAAAACCCCAACCTTTTCATTGGGGCCATTTCAAACACTCCCCGTTTACTCACATCACAAAATTTTTTCAGTTAATCCAGGGAAAGCCCGTCAACCGGATAAACTACCCCCATGTACTTTTTTAAAATTAATGTTTTTCTCAACCAATTTAAAACTCCTTATATACTCTTTTATTAGAAAAAATTCCCCCGCCTTTACCTGCCCCAAAAAAAAGGGGGACCAAATCCCCTAGCACGAACCAGGCCAGTCCGTCACCTGGGCCCCAAACCCCTCCGGGTGATCAAAGGTCGTCCACAAAAATTACTGGCAGGGAACGGGGCTTTTCTTACATTAAGTGTTTTTGGGTTTTTAGGTACTTATAGCCTAAAAAACCCGTTTTATTTTCCATTTAAATATTTTTCGTTTCCAAGACAAAAAAAGATGAAAATTTAAACCCGTGTATAAACTCCATCTAAATAAACAAAAAAAAAACCCCAAAATTACATCACAAAACATGAAGTATTCAAAATTTAATTTTATTACATCACATACAACAGGGAAAAGTATAAAACAAATCCCGCACCTAACTCTAATTCTAGGATTTTCTAAAAAGTTTCCCCTTTTTCTCTTTTTTATAATCCAATCATATCAGACACACAACCAGTCATCAGCAAACCCTTAAATTTAACAATCCTCCTGCATTGATCACAATAAGTGATCAACGGGTAATTTCACCAACAACAAGTATCACAAAATCAACCACTTGTACCCAAGAGAAAAGTTAAGGGGGGGGACTCACCTGAAACAAAATATCCCCAAACCAAACATCCACCCCCAAGTTCTTTTGTCCCCCTTTCTCAACGAAAAACCTGAAACACAGTATACCAATCAAATTTTCCTCGATCGCTCTATTTAACCCTAAAATTGCAATTCAGTATTCCAAACCCCTTAAAATTCCCTCTAACCTCGTAAACCACCTTTCCCAAATTTTTAATTATATACAACGGTATACTACGCTCAAATTTTAAAAAAGTAAAAAATTTCGAATGATTTTATATTTAATCAAATTAAATACACATCTTTCACCGAACACCCCGTTTTTGTTTTGTAACTAACCCAAGCTTCTCAAAACATATTTTGCTTTAATAACCCAACTGAACATCAAATTCAACAAACAAATCAAATTACTAATTTTGCTAAGGATTTAATTCGGGCCAGAACAAATAATTAGCTTGAAAAATTCACTAAAAATAAAAAAACGACTCCAATAGAACAATTAAAGATTTGGTGACTAATAATATAAAAAGGATCTTTTTAACTAAAAATTTTAAAACAAAAAAAAACATTTTTGGGTATTTAGTTTCCAATTTAATTTACGACCAAAAAAATGCATTTCTTAAGGGGCAATATTTTTTAATCAAATTTAAGAAAAATAAAATTACACATAATACTATAAAAAATTTATGCCAGAATACCAAAAATCATAATTTTTTCAACATTTGAAATTTTTAAAAAATAGGAAGTTTCGGGCTTACCGGGGGCGCTCCGAAACCCGCCCTGGCCCCCAAAACCCGGGCAACCACTTTCGGCCAAATCCCTCCCCCCAAAAACCCTTTTAACCCTAGCTTGGCCTAGCACGATTTACCCTACCCCTTCGAACGAACAAACAAAATTCTTCCTACTTAATTTGATTTTTTTTTTCTTCAATTTTCTTAAAATTTCTTGTTAAAAACTTACTTCAATCTTTTTTCTTCTTCCTATCCGTGATTGCATGTGGAAATTCCAACTTCAATTTGCTCAAAAATTGGGATGAAAGGAGAGGGTTTTTGGTTTCTTTTTTTTCTAATTTTTTATATTTATTTTTTTTTTTTTGTCCATTCAAATTTTCTATATTAATATATAATTATATAGTTATATATATAATATTTTTAAATTTTTTTGAATTGAGGGTGCGTTTTTTTTTTTTTTTTTCCCTTTTCCCTCTTTTATTTTTTTTTTTTTTAGTAAATATAATAAAATATGTACTTTTTTTTTACTATATATATATAATGCCCATAAATTCATATTATTTTATTAATTTTTAAATTTTTTATTATTATTATTTTTAATTAATATTATTATTATTATTATATATAACTTATATACAAAAATATATGGATACAATTTTATTACTGGGGAGAAAGTAAATGCCCTTGGTTTAAATTTTCGGAATTTCCGTTTTTTCCGTGAAATGTTCCTGTCCCACTTGTGTTTCGGTAGTGCCCCAGTCATTATTTGGCCAGGGACTCACCATAATAACCCAAATTCCAAACTGAGTTTTTAAATATCGGGGTCAACAAAGGCACCACTCCTTAATTGATTATAACTAATAGTGACCTTCCAGTAGAAAAGCAAGCAAAGAATTATCACAAACGGGCCCCCCAAAGGGCTTTAAAACCCGAAAAGAAAAAGTTTTTTGGATCAAGGTAATAAACCCTGGGAAAAAAATAGTACATTTTAAGTTAGGTTTCGCAAAAATGGGTTGGGGAATTTTCCAATACTGAGCAATGTCTGTTTTTACAAATCGGAAAGGCAAATCTGGGGGGCAAAGGGGGAAATTTGCAAAATAGGGCTGAGTCTAGTACCAAAATTCCAGGGTAAAATATACTAATTTGTCCGAACCATTTTCGGTTTTTGTCCAGTACTTGCTTCAAGGATGGAAACCCCAAGGGAGGACAAAAAATTTTTCCAGCAATACCGGATTTAATGAAAAAACCAAACGCTACCTTAAAGTCCCCAATCATAGCTAGTGCCCGCCTCACCTTTTTAAAAACCATATTTTTTTGGCTACTCAAAACTTTTTTTTTTTCTTTAAAACCTAGGCTACATAAATAACAGAAAAGAACCCGGAAAGGGATGATTAGGAAAACTCCCCCGCCAATGCACCTCATTTTGACCATAGAAAAGCTAGTTTTTTGGGATTCCACAAGATAAGTGCCACCACAAATCCTTGGTTTCTGTCACCAACTTTCCATCAAATCTGGTGCTCGCTGCAATTGATGCCCCCTCCTTAACAATCTGGTCTCAATGGTGACCAGGACATCAAGCCATGGATTCAAATTGTTCCTTTTTATTATATTTTTTGACCATTGATAATTTTATATATTTTCTTTATACTCATTTTGGTCATTTTAAAAATTTTTTCCCTTTTTTGTCTCTTTTGCCCCCTCATTTGAAAAAAAAACCCGGGTAAAAAAATGTTTTTTTTTTAATTATTTTTTTCAAGAGACTTTCTTTAGAAAAGCTATAACCCTTATTTGACTTAATTCTAATATATAACTACTAAAAGCTTTTGCATTTTCAAAATTTTAAAAATGCATTCTTCAAAATATATAATATTTCATACAAACAAAAAACACATTTTCAATAATAATTTTTAAATTTAAAATATTAGTATTTACACCAAATTTAAAACAATCTAAAAAGTTGATGGGTTTTAATTGTCATACTTTTTAATGGTTCATTCTTGGAAAAATTATTTTTTTAAATATTTAATTTTCACGTTTCCATTTGGGTACCAAAATTTTTTAAATCTTTCACTTAGATACATTGTTAAAAAAAAAAAAATCCAAACCGCAGTTCACCCCATCAGTTTTAAAAAAAATCCTGGCAATAAAATTTGGGAGAAAAAAAAAAAAACCCCCCTTTTTCCCCTTTATGACAGAAAATACCCTCTATTTTCCCAAATTACGACAAGATTTTTTTTGGCGATATTCTTTTCACGTCTTTTTTTTTGCCCTTTCGTGCATTCTCTATCTGCTTCTCCCCCAACAACTTTTTTTAATAAGTAAGGAATGTTTTTTGTAGATAAATAACAAGGGTACATTCATGCCCCAACAGTAAATTAGAAATCTTTTCCCTTACGTTGATCAGTGGAGAGTTTTTATGCTCCAACTTTTGGATTATTTTTTTTATTTTTTAAATACAAGTATTTTAATAAAAACATAGATACTTAAAATGAACAAATATGAAAACAAAAAACCTAAAGTAGATTCATGCTTCTCCCTTTTTTGTTAATATGAATATCATTAAACCAAATGTTACAGGGGTAGCAAAAGCTTAACTAATTTTTTATATATGAAAACTATCCTTGTAATTTTTCCCCCAAAACCTTTTTAAATCCTTCTTGTTTGCTTTTAACCACGAAAAAACTTTGTTTTAGAACTCTCTTCTTTTTCTTTTTCTCCTTTTTAATTATGTAAATTTTGGTCATGTAAAAATTTATAATTTTTTTCAAAATTTAACTACCAATTAAATTTTTCATTTTTTAAATCTAAAAATAATCAATTTAATTTCAAACAATTTTAGAATTTCTAAAGTTTCCAAAATTAATTAATTAACTAAATTTAAATTTTAGAGTAAATTTTATAGGAATCCCTTTATATTTGCTCTAAACACTATTTTTAAATTTGGAAATGATGGTTCTACACTTTAAATCTTTAAAAGTGTGTTTGTAAACCTTTTTTTCACCCTTTGAACCCTTTAAAGTTAAAAAGAAAAAAAAAAAAAAAAAAAGCAAAAAACTAAATGCAATTCAAGAAAAAAAAAAGATATAAAACCAAAATTTCAAAAAGAGAGAGAGAGAAAACAAATATGATATAAAATAAAAATTCATTTTTATTTTTTAATCAAGGTAAAAGTCATTTCATTTTTTTTCAATTTAGGGAATACCTTTTTTTTTTTTTTTTTCTTCCTTTTTATTCTTCTTTTTCATTTTTTTTTCTTTTTCCTAACAAAAAGTTATTCAAAACCCACCCTTCCCCCTTATCATAAAAGATCCTTTATCTAAAAATATGCAAAAACCCCCAATACTCTCAAAAGGTTATTTTACCTCAAAAAATTTGTAAGAAGTATATATTTCAAAAATTGCTATAATTAAATTAAAAAAAAATAAAAAAATCATGCGTTGAAAGTATAGAATAAAATAACTTCAGAACAACTTTTCAAAAGTTGCAATAATCATTTACTAATGTAACATTTTACTATTTTTATCATCTTTAAAATACATGGGAAAAAATCATTGATTGAAAAAATATTAATTAAAAAATGAGAATAAGGTGGAAAAGAATAACAAAAATTTAACTAATATATATTTCAAATAAATATTAAATAGATGAAAGCTTAGATTTTAATTTTAACAAATCCCTTTTTAAAAAGATGGAAAACCATTTTTGGGACTTAGAGGATAAAATTTCACAAACATAATGATTAAGGTCAAATGCAACTTATAAAAAAGAGAGCTATTTGGGAAAGGGTAAAAGGGGGAAGGGGAAGAGTAAAAAAAAAATTTTGTGGGGGACAAATCACTAATGAGCAAGACTCTTTGGGGTTGCCCAATTTTAATATTATAAGCGTGGTGCATATCCCCCTACCTACCCCACTCTAGGCTACCACCCATAATTGATAGGTGAGGTGGGGCATACAACACACCAAAAATTTTTTAGGTTTAAATTTTTTTCTATCCAAAGCCGTACTTGGCCTTAGTGTTTTTCTAAATCTCTAAGAGGGCTTTAATTTTTTTTTTTTTTTTTAAACTTTTTTTTTAAATAAATGTTTTCTTTTTTTTTTTTCTTTTTTTTAGTTTTGTTACACTATTAACTTATATTTTTTAAAAATTATTTTTTTAAATTAGTTATTGTGAACAATCAAAAAACCGCACATATCAAAAATAAAAAGAAAATTTTTTTTTTAATCTTGACAAAAATCCATTTGTATAAAATTTGGGAAAAAATTTGCCCCAAATAAAAAATAAAACAAATTAAAGGGTTAAAATGGAAAAATAAGTAAATGTTTGATTTTCTTAATAAGAGCTTGGGGGGCTATGTAAAGTTTAAAAAACTCCCCTTTTTAATTGACCTAATTTTAAAGTACTAAAGTAAGTAATATGATGGGGAAAAAGTTTAGACTGTTAATTGAAAAATTTAAACCCAAGTTGAAAATACTAAATGCAATATTTTAACTTAAACACGACAAAACATACCAATTTTAGTATGTGTAATCCCCCTATAAACCTTTGTCATTTGTATTTTTATTAGATCTTTTTCCTATATAATTTTATGTACTTCATTTGTAATACTATTTGGTCAATTATATTTTTTCCTTTTTACTTAACCTTTATTATAATACCTTTGGCCATTAACAAAATTTTTTTTTAAAGTTTTTAAGAGTTATTTTTATTGTATAATTTGAAAAAACCTTAATTTTATTCCTTTTTATTAGTATTATCTTTTTACCCCTAATAATTTTTATTTTTCCCTTTAACTAAAACCCTTTTGGGCCATTTCAAATTTTTTTTTTTTTTTTTATATCTTTTTATTAATAATACTTTTGGATAACAAATTGATTTTTTTTTTTTTTTTAAAATATTTCCAAGAGACTGCTTTAAGCAAGCAAAAATTTTCAGAAGATTACAACCTTTGCATTACTTAATTTAAAATTAACATCTCTTAGTATAATATAATGCTGCAAATTTTGCCCAACCCCTTTCCGGTTTTTTTTTTCTTTTTTAGCTCCCAACCTTCACGGTTTTTTAAAGATCACATCTCTTTCTGACTAATATTTCCACTAAAACCACAATGTTTCGTATAGTTAATATTAAATAATAGTATCACACTAAATTTTAAAAAACAATTTACCAAAATTTAAAGATTAATTTAAATCAAGGTCGCGCAAAACTTGAACAATTTTATTATATTAGAAAAATCTTGTAATTTACCAATAACTTTTTTTTTATTTACTTCAAGTTTTTTTCAACCACAAAAAATCTTTTTGTTCTTTTAACCTTTTTATTTCTTATTAATTATGTCAAAATTTTAGTAAGGTAAAAAAGTATAAATTTTTCAAAATATAATTCTTAACAATTTTAATTTCCTTTATATCTAAAATAAACATTTAATTTAATTAATATTAGAATTCTACAAAGTATTTCAAAAATTTTTTAAATTTTTGTTTTCTTTCAACCATGAAAAATCCAAGTTTTTGAGCTCTTTTCTTTTTTATAAATTATGTCAACTTCTATAAAGCAATTCCCAAAAATTAAATAATTAATTAATTTTAGAGTAAGCGATAGGAATCCTTTCGCATTTGCTCATAAACACTAGCCCCGTCATTATGGAAATGAGTATTATATTCTTTATTCCTAGAAACATACCCGGGAGACCCCCTTTTACTTTTTTACCCCTTAACTTATAATAATAATAATAATAATAATAATAAAAAAAAAGAGGAAGGAAAAAAGAATTTGAATGCAAAAAAGAAAAAAAAAAATTAAAACCAAATTTTCACCAAAAAAAAAAACAAAAAATAGAAATTAAATTAAATATAAAAAAAAGGAAAAGTAAATATTAGACCTTAGAATTCGGGGTCTCTTATATTT
This sequence comes from Laguncularia racemosa, assembly GCA_037954665.1. Classification (NCBI taxonomy): domain Eukaryota; kingdom Viridiplantae; phylum Streptophyta; class Magnoliopsida; order Myrtales; family Combretaceae; genus Laguncularia; species Laguncularia racemosa. The sequence goes on from JBBMOL010002519.1 coordinate 23,304, forward strand.
GATCCTTAACATTTATTTATTTATTTTTTTATTTTTGTTTGAGTCTCTAAGTTTAAAATATTTACAAAGGCTTCCATCAAGTTTTTTGGTTTTTTTTTTTCATTTTTTTTTTTCTTTTAATGGTTTTTTTAAGTTAAATTAAAACATCATGGCACCTAGTAAGCCCACTCAACAAAGAGAAAAAAGACCAACCCAAAGAAATTAATTAATCGATGACAAAAAAAAAAACATTACCCAACGAAATCGGGGAAAATAATATCACCCCCTCTTAAAAAAACCTAACCCTAATGCAGTCCCTATTTTCGCCCCGGGAAAGAAGCCCCAATCTCCTGTGAATTTAAATG
>JBBMOL010002520.1:0-23634 GCA_037954665.1 Laguncularia racemosa
TGACTCCATCTCCTTGAAATACTCATCCACACTTCGGCTTCCCTGCCTCAGAGTTTGCAACTTGTTGTGCAATTCACGATAGTAATACGCAGGTAAAAACCGCTTTCTCATCACTCTCTTCATCTCTTCCCAAGACTCAATAGGTGGCTCGCCACTCCTTCTTCTATTCAACATTAATTGATCCCACCACACTATAGGATAATCTGAAAATTCAATGGCAGCAAGTTTCACCTTCTTTCTCCCACTATAGTTGTGACAATCAAACACCATCTCCACCTTTTTCTCCCATTCTAAATACGCCTCGGGATCATTTTTCCCTTGGAACGGAGGAATCTTCATCTTTATGCTACTCAATTGATCATCCCCTCTATTCCTATCTCCTCTATCTTCCCAATCTCTAGTTCCTCTATTCCGACCACTATATCCTCTATAACTCCCAACAGAAGGTTTCATACAAATCATCATCCGTCATTTCATCTCCACCCCTCGGTACTCTCCTAGAACGACTCTCCCTCTTACGCCCTTGGAATACATTTGGGGGATTGCTCTAGTCTTTGCTCTACCATCTCATGAATTTGTTCCATTCCCTCTTAGAACATCCTCTTCTTTTCTCCCCTCAATGCCTCAATTACTAACCTAGCATCAAACCTTCCCCTCTCACCTTTCGGAGAATGTTGCCTCGACATAGTTCCTGCAGAAAAAATTAGTACAACACAGAATTTATATATGATCAAACCTCATGATACACTCCCTTACGTGTTTCGCTCAAATGATGATATCACACAGTCACTCATGTATTCTCACAAACAACGATGATATCACTCACCAATTTCCTCTTCTCAATTCTCTTGGAACTAACCCGAACTACACCAATTTCCTTCCGTAGAATTCAAAACCAACTCCAGGGTTCGAAAAAATTTTCCTCTATTTTTCTATCTGAATTTTTTTTTTGTCTCTGTTTTTGGCTTTTGATCACGTTTCTCTTTTCTTTTCTTTTCCCTTTTTTTTTTTTTTTTTTGCCGTGATTTTTACTCTTTTTTTTTTTTTTACAATCAACTAGTAAATACTACACTATCAAAAGATAATTAATATTGCGGATTGAATGCTAACAATGGATATAACGATTGGAGTTAGGGTTTTTGATATTACCTTCCTCAACCGAACTTGATGTTTTGACAAACCTAAGCTCTGATACCAAACTGATGCGAACCACGTCAACCCGTGATGAAACCCAATACCAATACGTTCGGAAATTCGTTGCCTAAGACGCCCAAACACCTAAAGTGGAAACCGCGACCCGTTGTCTATAAGCGAGACAAAAAACCTTGGTAATAAAAGTGAAGACGCCACAATCGGGATGGAAGACCGATTGATTAAGTCGGGATGAACAACACGGAAATCAATCCAATAAGTTCGATTTTGTTCTTGAAGAACCAAGAGAGGTGCCTCTCAAAAGTGTTTAATGTTCAATGATGTCTAATCTAAGTTGTTCTAAACCCTAGGAGCTGTTATACTAGGGTTACAATTCGTGTAAAAAACAAGTCTAAAACGACGTAGTTTAGTTAAGTAACATAAAAAACGCGAAACAAAACAAGCTGGCCGACAGGTGATACACGGCCTGTGTACACGCCCGTGTACTTCTCTGTGCAACTTCTGCAACATACACGCCCGTATACTTTGACCGTGTATCTTTATGTGCAACTTCTGGCAACATACACGCCCATGTACTTTAGCCGTGTATCTGTCTGTGGATTTGCTTGACTCCATACATGGCCGTGCCTTGAAATATACGCCCTCTTCAACCCGTGTCCAGTATAACTTTTTACAAAAGTAAGGGTCTTCCAATGGTTGTTCCAATCCGTTCCACTTCATGATTGCTCCAATCCTTTCCGGCTTCATGGACAACCTTTATCAACTCGTTAAGTGCTTCCTTGAATCGTTTTGCTCGATTTCTTATGATCGGTCCAGGCGGCACTTCAAGAGGATCCACATTTCTTCTTCCGGCTTGGCTCTCATCCCGGATCTCATCACATCCAGCAAAGGAATATTTACCTCAAATTTGCGAAAAGTTTCAAGAATCTCCTTTTCTTCAGCTTCATTCTTGGTTTTCGCTAATCTAGAAGGGAAAGGAGGTGCTGTTGTCTTGACTTTTGGTGGTTTAACGAGGGATCCTTTGGTCTGGTTGTTCTGCCGATCCGGAGTTGTAGTCTCTTTCTCAGTCTCTTCCTTAAGATTAGTTCGGTGTCCTTTCTCATTTGATCCCTGCAATTTAGTTCCACTTCTCAAGGTAATTGCATTAGCGCTTTGCTTTGGATTTGTGATAGTTTGAGAGGGTAACTTACCTTGAGTTTCTAACCTGTTTATAGAAGAAGCAAGTTGGCTTACCTGATTTTCCAAGTTGTGAATGCTCTGCTTTGTCTCATCTTGAAATTGTTTGTATTAACGGCAAGTGATTTAAACAATTTCCTCAAGAGACATACCTGAAGTGGAAGGAGCTTGTGGTACTTGGTTTGATGGCTTAGGTTAGAATTGTTGGAATTTTTTGGTTTTTTGCCATATCTGAAGTTAGGATGATCCCTCCATCCAGGATTTATAAGTATTCGAGTAGGGATCATATTTCCTTTGTGGCTATCGTGGGAATCCTCCTACAGCATTAGCGTGCTCATGATTGTCATCTTGCAATGAGGGACACATGTCGGTAGGATGATTGGAGCAGCACAAATTCCACAAGCTTTCACCTGTTGTGTATTTCCAAGAGCTATCTGCTGCACAAGGGAGGTTAGGTTAGAAATTTGATGTTCAAAGTTAGAAACACTTACCTCATTTCCCTTTCCTTGAAGATGTATCATGCCTGTACCCAAATTGTTGCAAATTAGCAGCCATAATGGAGATCAATTCCCTAGCTTGACAGGGGTTTTATTCACTATGGTGCCTCCACTAGCAGCATCCATCATCTTCCTCTCCATCGGAAGCAGGCCTTCATAGAAGTATTGGATGAGAAGTTGTTTAGATATCCTATGTTGTGGACAGCTTGCACAAAGTTTCTTGAACCTCTCCCAATACTCATGAAGAGTCTCGGTATCCTTCTGTTTGATGCCATAAATCTCTCTTCTTATACCAGCGGCTCTAGACGCAGGGAAAAATTTGTCCAAGAAGAGCCTCACCATATCTGTCCAAGTGGTTATAGAACCTGGAGGCAAATAAAAACAACAATCTTTAGCTCTAGTACTTAAAGAAAATGGAAAAGCACGTAACTTGATTTGATCGTCGGTTATTCCTTGCGGCCTCATACTAGAACACACTATATGAAACTCTTTCAAATGTTTGTGAGGATCTTCATTCTCAAGACCTTGAAAGGTGGGTAGCAGATGTATCAAACCAGATTCAACTCAAATTCAACAGCCAATTCAGGATAGTGAATACAAAGTGGTTGTTGATTCACATCCAGTGCAGCCAATTCTCTCAATGTTCTTTCAGGATTGCCATATCGTCTTCTTTTTCAGAATTAATGGATGAATCAGACAAATCCGATGCTAAGTTCAGTGCCGGGGATGATCTAGCTTCCTCTCCGCAACCTCTTAAGAGTCTTCTCAATCTCTGGATTATAAGTGAGTGCACCTGTATGAGAAGAACGAGTCATACAAGAATAGAAATAAATTTGACACCAATCCCGGCAACGGCGCCAAAATTTGATGGGTATCGAATCCAACAAAAATAAAAACCTACTCCTAGACAATTATATGATTTGCGTATAGTAGTGAGTAGGGTCGTATCCACAAGGATTGGTTAAATATATTTCTATTCAAGGAGAATAAAGAGGAAAAGAAAAAATGGGGTTTTGTTTGTGAATCAAAATAATATTGAAACAAGATAATAAAATTGAATATTGATAAAAGCCTAGCCAAAGGAATCAAGATAATTTAATTCAAGGAATTGATCATCGATGCAAATGTTTTCTACTCTTATTTCTAGATAAACTGGTTATGGCTATTAACAAGCTCTAATAACCTATCTCTCCTTACTTCCTCGATAATCAAAACAAGCTCTTTGATTATTTCTCTTATCGATTAGACAACCCTAAACAAGCTCTTAGGATTTAATCTATCAATAGCATTAAAAACAAGAGAGACCACCAATTCATGCCAGTAGATTATAAGATAACCTATTTAAACAAGATCATACTCCATATACATGAATTCGATCATCTATTTTATAATCAAACATTGTTATTGTGTCACCGAGACTAGAACATCAAACAATTACGGATTTGACGTGCTAGTTGACAATATATTAACTTGCTAATTGAGTAGAAGAGCTCTAATTCATACCAATCAACAAAGATAATATTGACAAAACTTCCAGAAGATATATAAATATCTAAAACAAAGAATAGATTAAAGACAACTCAGTTAGATCTCACAATTCGTGAGAATTAAACTTCAATGATCCTTTGGCTAGAAAATCTGCTTAGCTACACATGTTCATCATCAAACGAAAATTAAAAGTAAAAACATAATAAGCCTCAGTTCTCGGTTTCCTTGCTCTACCTCCTTCCTTCCTTCTTGTCTCCAAGATGATGAAAACTCCTCTAGGGTTAGTTCTATTTATATTGTTAAGGAATGGCAGATGATCTTTTGCTAGCAAGATACGAAAATATCTTTCCTTTTTGATGTAAATCTCGAGAAGTGAATATCGTCCGCCTGGCACGCCCAACAACACGGCCAGATTTCAAGCCATGTCTTCCTCTGTGGATAATCTACAATTCTTCATCCATGTCCAGTGTTTACACGGCTTCCGCCACGGCCAGATCCAAGCCGTGCCGTCCTCTGGTTGATGTTCCACAATTTCTCATCCTTGTTTAGTAAATGGCACGACTTCCATCACAGCTTCCACACGGTTTCCACTACGGCTGCCGCAACGGCTTCTACCACGGCTGTATCACAAGTCGTGTCTCTCTCCTTCTCGTGCAGTGTATAGCACGGCTTGTACCACGGCCATATCTCAAAACCGTGCCTCCTTCTAGACAGATACACGGCTGTATACTTCAACTGTGTATTTTCCTGTTGATTCAAAACCAAGTACATGGCCATGTACTTCAACTACACGCCCATTTACTTTCCTCCGGCGGTGTAAATCCTTGTCTTTGATCCAAGTTGTAGATGACTTCTCTAATTTACTTGAATTAGCACTCTTGACTCCATTTAACCTGATTTATCACCATAATAAAATTAGGTACCATTCCTTATTGATTTCTATAAAATCAATAATAAATTAACACAATTCATACTATAAAGATTGAGTATAAAATGGCTCTATCAATGATAATATACATGTTTGGCATAAAAAGCTTGGTCACTAAACTTTTAATCAACTAGAAAAACTTTCTAAAAAGAGTCTTGTTGTTGGTTTGCCTAGATTAGCATAAAGCATGATATTAAGTATGCAACCTATTTAAGGAACAAAATGATTTCAATCACTCATAAAGTGAAAATATGAGTTCCATGAAAAGACCACTTGAATTGTTACACCTTGATCTGTTTGGACCTATAAGAACCTTGAGTTTTAAGGAAATAAATAGGACTTGTGATTATTGATGTTTCAAAATTTTTCTAAACAAATACAAAAAGAGAAAGGATATTCTATTGTTGCTCTAAGAACTGATCATGGCAAAGAATTTGACAAATACTCTTTTTGTAACTTTTTGTGAAGAACATAGAATAAATCACAATTTTTTAGCACCTTATACACCCTAACAAAATGGAGTAATTGAAAGAAAAAATAGGATAATACAAAAAATGACACTTCTATGTTAAATGGAAGTGAAATAGCTAAATACTTTTGAGCTAAGGCATATTTGCTATATAATGAATAGAGTATATGTTCGGCTAAATACTATAAAAACATCATATGAACTGTTTTATGGTAGAAGACCATCTATTTCATACTTTTATGTGTTTAGATGTACATGTTTTGTGAAAAAGAATGCAAATAGTCTTGGTAAGTTTGATGAACGATCAAATGAAGCAATTTTTTGGGATGTTCACAAAATAGTAAAGCTTATTGTGTTTTCAATAAAACAACAAAAGTAGTTGAAGAATCTATTAATATACATTTTCTTGATGATCTGAAAGATGATTCTGATGATGATGAAATGCTTATGCCTATGAAAAAAGATAATGATAATAAGCTAAATCTAATATAATTAAAAATCAAGAACCATATGATGAAATCCTAAAATTTCATAACTTAAAGACTATAGAGTAATCTAGAAATCAAAGTTAATAAACCTAAAAGTTCAGAAACCTAGAAGTATAAATCATCTTATCCCTTAACTTAATTATTGGTAATATAGAATTAGGTGTTTGAATTTGAACCAAATAATATTGATAAAGCATTAAAGGATAATAACTAGATCAATGCAATGCAAAGGAATTAAGCTAATTCTAAAGAAACAATATTTGGAATCTAGTACCTAGACCTCAAAAGAAGTCGATAATAAACACTAAATGGGTTTTTAAAATAAACTAGATGAAAATGGAAAGATTATCAAAAATAAAGCTAGGCTTGTAGCTAAAGGGTATTTATAAGAAGAAGGCATAGATTATGATGAAGTATATGCTCCTATTGCTAGATTGGAAGCTATACGACTTTGCTTGCCTATGCTTGCTTTAAGGATTTTAAATTATTTCAAATGGATGTGAAAAGTGCTTTTTTGAATGGTTATATCAAAGAAGAAGTATATGTTGAATAACCTCTTGGATTTAAGTATCCTTTTAAGCCTAAATATGTTTTTAAGTTTTTTTTAAAAAAAAAGCCTTCTATGGACTTAAACAAACACCAAGAGCTTAGTATGAGAGACTTAATGAGTATTTGATTTCTAGTGGTTATTAAAGGGGTACAATTAACACAACCTTATTCTTATAACATTTGATAATTATATATTAGTTGTATAAATCTATGTTAATGACATAATATTTGGATCAATTAATGAAAAATACTGTCAAGAAATTGCAAAACTTATGCAGGCAAAAATTGAAATGTCAATGATGGGCGAGTTAAACTTCTTCTTGGGTTTACAAATTAAGCAAACAAAAAAAAGAATTTCCATTCATCAAGAGAAGTATACTAGACAAATATTGAAAAAGTTTGGACATGAAAATTCAAAGGAAGTTGCTACCCTAATGAGTTCTTCTACTAGGTTAGATCTTGACTCTCAAGGTAAGAAAATTAATGAAAACTTATATAGAAGTTTAACTGCATCCAAACTAGATATTATGTTTTCTATTTGTATTTGCACAAGATTTCATAGTAATCTACTAAAACACATTTAATAGTTGTTAAAAGATTTTTTAATGAAGATCACATTAGGAGGATTGGTCCAAGAATGATCAAAGACAAGATAAGGAGTTAGGAACAAAGAGTACGGGCATATTCGAAGTGCAGATCACGAGGATAGAAGTCGGGAGCAGAATCGAAGGCTGATAGCTTCAAAAGTATTGATGGAATCAACCTTGTGGTTCCATTAGTGGGGAAAACTAAATTGGATGCATGAGCCCAAAAAATCCACATATGGCTACATCTTATCTAATAATGCTTTATTTTGCACTTTAGCAGGTACATTTATCATGTTTTATAGGACAGCTAAATAACATGCACTAAGGATCATTTGCGGGACATTCTTGGAATCACATCCAACGGTTCACATTTGTTCAATTGAAGTGCAAAACCAGCCACTTGAAGACCATATGTATTTGTAATTGTTGCTTTTGGGAACTGGCCACTTAAGTGGCTCTTGTAATTTTGTGTTATTTTTACCCTAATTTGGAGCAAGTATAAAATACTTGCTAACTAGGGTTTTGTGGAGCTTTTGGACTTTTTGAAAAATACACTTTCTTTCTCATGAGGTTTTCCCTTGCATGCAAAAGATTCTTATCAATTTCAAGTGAAATTGTGGCGGGACCAACTTGAGTGGATTGTGAGTATTATCAATCTTCCTCTTGTTGTTTCCAAAATTGTGTTTAGTGAGTAATATTTAAGTGTAATTTGTTGTTAACTTGTCCTTGTCCACGTGAATTAGGGTTCTTCCATTTTCAGATTTGAATCTTTTCAAATAAGTGGAATTCTAGTTCATTTCCATTGTTTTCCATTGATATTTATACAATTGCTTGTTCCTTACATCAATTTGGTATTAATCTCATGAATTTAGGGATCAATTGTGATGTTAGTGATCACCCCATTTGTTGTTAGGAATTTGTTGTTCACACCAATTGTTGATTTGTTTGCTATCCAATTAGTAAGGGACAACATCTTTTTTAGTATCAAAGCAAAGGTTTTGGAGTAGGGTTTGCATGAACTTCTATTGGAAATTAAGGTTTTGAATTTTCATTTCTTAAGTGGAATTTAAGTAGTTAATTATGATTTCGTTGTTGTTAATTTGTTATTATTGAAGTGGAAATGGAGAATCTTGTAGTAATCCTTATGATCTTGATCTTACTGTGAAAAGAAGGAGAAATAGGAAATGTAATTTCCTTAGGGGTGTTTTGGAATTGGAGAGACATTATTTGTGACAAAAGAGAAGTGAATTTCTTGAATGTTGTTACGAAATTAAAGGAGTGTGAATACATTTCTAGATTTACTTTTGCATGGAGGATATGGAAATTATTTGAATCAAAACAAACATTAAGTTTGAAGAGTTATTATGTAGTATTGATTTAAAACAATTTGAATATTTTTTTAATTTTTTTTTACCATTTGTGGAGAAGCTTCATTAAGAGTTGCATTTGTGTTGTTGTGCCATGATTAGAAGAGGGGTGAAGCATGTGCATGCTGCACCAAGAGTGAGTATATGTGTGGTGTAGTGAGTTTGTGTGGTGAAGGTGTAACGTAGTGTATTGTTTGTGTTGTGTTGAAAGGTTGCTACATCATGGATTGTAAGTGTGTGTATATATTGTGAGTGAAGGGTATTATACTGGTTAAGTTTGAATTTTAAAAAACAAGCATTAAAGTGTGGAAGTTATTATGTATTGATGCTTTGAACACTTTACTTAGTTGGAATCATTAACTTACTATTTGGAGAAGTGTTTATTATTGCTTCTACTTTTGTTGCCATGATTGAGTGTGGAAGTCTGTGTGAAGTTAAGTGGAGTTTTGTGTTTTTCTTTTATAGATTATTATTATTTAACTATTGTGTGGTGACTGAAGTGTGGTTGTTGTGAAGGGGTGGATTGTGAGGTATATTTACATTGCTTTAAATTGTCTTTGTAATTTGACAAATCAAGTCCACAACTATGTCGAATGATAGTGTAAATGGGGGAATTAGCAATGAGGCCAATAGCTAAGTTGGTGGCGGGCAGGGTCATCGGACTATAGGTGGAAGAACTTTGGAGGAACAACTTCAGGACCTTACCACCATTGTTGCTACATTAACAACAAGGATAGATAGGATGACGATGCCACAACCACCAATAGCAAATCCTCAGGCACCACCACCTAGAGTAGCTCCTCAAAATGTTCAAAGGGAGGGAGCAGTTGGAGGTAATATGGGAAGAAGAGTAGAAGGAGATTATCATGCTCTTAGGGAGGAAAGAGATGATAATTTTGGGGTTAATCCATACCCAAACAAGGATTTCAGGCCACCTCGAGGTTAGAGTATGTAAAACTGCAGATGCCTTCATTTAATGGTAAGAGTTCAACAAATGATTACTGAGATTGGAAAGACAAAGTTGAGGGTCTTTCGAGTGTTATGAATTGATGATAACACCAGGGTTCGTCTTGTAACTATGGAAATCATAGGTTATGCCGCCTTGTGGTGGAAGAATCTAGTGATTAGCAGGCATAGGGATGGAGAGGCTGAAATACATACCAGGAGGACATGAAACGAGTTCTGAAGAAAAGGTTCATACCTAAGCATTACAGGTAGGAACTGTTTATGCGTCTCCAAACACTATAGCAAGGAGGCAAAAAAGTGGATGACTACATATAGGAGTTTGAAATGCAATGATCAAATGTAGATCAGTTGAGCTTCCTGAGCAAACCCTAGCATGATTTGTATTTGGCTTAAAATACGAGATTGCCTGTGTTGTTGAGCTGCAAAGGTATAGTACACTTGATGAGGCTATTACAGTTAGCCTTGAAAGTGGAAAGCCAGAGGTGCTCTAATACATTTCGGGTCACTAATAACAAGTATGGTACTACTACTAAACCTATGGGTGTAGATGGTTAGATGGATGGACCAAAGGGAGTAGGCGAACATGCCAAGGCTATAGACAGAGTTATCCTTAGCACTGAAAAAGAGAAAAATGTTTCTAGGAAAGGCAAAGAGGTAGTTAGATCTAATTTAGGTAGATAGTACCAGGTCAACCAGTCGGAAGATGCACCAATTAAATATTTCAAATGCATGGATTTGGTCATATGGCTACACAGTGTCCCAATAAAAGGGTAATGACTGTTATGGAGGGTAACAAAAAAGATGATGAGGAAGAAACTGTCGAGCCTATAGATTTATCTATAGCCTTGCAGGAGTATTATGATGATCAGAACACTGAGACACATAAGGATAAAAATGGTGAAAATTACTTACCAATTAATGTATTACGCAGGGTTATGACCTTATCTCTAAATGCTAGGGACATATAGAAGGAGAACCTATTCCACACACTTTGTCGAATTCTAGGTAACCTATGTGTGCTTTTCATTGATGGTGGCAGTTACACTAATGTATATCTACTGCATTAGTAGATAACTTACAACTAGCCACTAGCCACAATTCAAACCTTTATAAATTGTATTGGTTAGACGACCACGGTAGTTTGCATGTTACACAGAGGACAAAGGTGTCATTCAGTATAAGAGATAGATATAGTGATGAGATTATCTATAATGTGCTTGTGCATCTTTCATATATTATTGGGTAGACCGTGGTTATTTGATAGAAGGTGTTACATGATAGGTTTAGAAAAACTTACATGTTTCAAAAGGATGATACGCAGTTTGTCCTGACTCCTACGTCTCCTATCGTAGGCTCATTCTTTCCAGGAATAGATTAGAAACACCACTGGCTCTTGTAGACTTCCAACCAACAAGCAAACACAAACACTAGGTTTCAATCTAATAGAAGACCCTTAGATTTAAGGGAAAATCTTTCAGAGGCCTAGGGAGATGATGGGAATCAACCTTATGGTTCCATTAGTGGGGAAAACTAAATTTGATGCATGAGCCTAGAAATCCACATATGGCCACATCTTATCTAATAATGCTTTATTTTTCACTTTAGCAAGTATATTTATCGTATTTACAAAATGACTAAATAACATGCACTAAGGATCAACTTGCGGGACTTTCTTGGAATCACATCCAACGGTCCACAATTTGTTCAATTGAAGTGAAGAACTGGCCACTTAAAGACCATTCGTATTTGTAATTGTTGCTTTTTAGGAACCAGCCACTTAAGTGGCATCTTTGTAATTTTGTGTTATTTTTACCTAATAGGAGCAAGTATAATACTTTCTAACTAGGGTTTTGTGGAAGCTTTTTGACATTTTAAAAAATACACTTTCTTTGCCGTAAGGTTTTCCCTTGCAAGCAAAAGATCCCTTATCAATTTTCCAAGTGAAATTTTGGCAAGACCAACTTAAGTGGATTGTGAGTAACATCAATCTTCCTCTTGTTGTTTTTCAAATTGTGTTTAGCGAGTAATATCTGAGTGCAATTTGTTGGTGACTTGTCCTTGTCCACATAAATTAGGGTTCTTCCATTTTCAAATTTGAATCATTTCAAATTGAGTGGAATTCTAGTTTATTTCCATTATTTTTCCATTGATATTTATGCAATTGCTTGTTCCTTACATCAATTTAGTATTAATCTCGTGAATTTGGAGATCAATTGTGAAGTTAGTGATCACGCCATTTGTTGTTAAGAATTTTTTGTTAACGCCACTTATTGTTACGTTTGCCATCCAATTAGTAAGGAACATCAAGTATGAAGACCATCGGCTTTAAAGCTTAGGTCGCTGGCTAAGTGGCTAGCTTTGAAAGAAGGTTACCAGCCTAAGTGGCTGGCATAGAAGTGCATGGAAACCAGCTTTAAAAGTCGCCGGCCTAAGTGGTCGGCTTACTCCAATAAAGGCCGGTTCAATCTGAATGCAGCCACCACTTAGATGCCGGTCTAGATAGATAAATATAGGTCGGCTTATGTCTTAATTAGGCACCGGCTTATATTGTTTCTCCTTAGTCGCAAGTAGGGTTTTGTGACATTTTGTGTACTTTTGTTGTGAGACTACAAATAGTCGTCATGTATTCATTTGTAAAATAATCTTGGAACATTTTCACTCATTAATTGAGAGAGATTTCTCTTTGGTTATTTGAAGAACTATCAAACTTATCTAATTCTTGAATTTGTGGCGTTCATCCCTTAACTTATCAATCATCCTTCTATAATCAATTGTGGCATTATCGCGTTATACCAAGGTTCTGGTCTCATTTATAGACAAAGGGTCACGATGTCCATCGTTCTTGAGAGTCCTAGGTTGTGACGTTAGCGAATCGATTTTCTGGTTTTGTTATGAGTTGGGGGGTTCGCGTCATTTGGTATCAGAGCATTAGGTTTATCAGGATCACTTATCCTTTTGTTATTTCAATTTACCTATTATTAAATCTAGGGTTTGGATTAAAAAAAATTGTTCCTTTTTTAATTCGATCTACAATTAGATTCTGATTAATTGTTGTTAGTGTTTGAAGGAATCATACACATTCCCTTTCTCAAAAAAAAAAAAAAAAACAGAGAAGAAGAAAAAGAAAAAGGTAATTGGTGTCAATTGGGTTGTGTTGAGTTGGAATTGGAAATTGGGGAGACTATTGTTACTATTTGTGATTTAGAGTTTATTTTGGTGATCCTTAATTGAATTCTTAGCATTCTATGAATCTTTGTCAAATCGTGATATGAAATTATTGTTGGGAAAGTTGGGTGGATTTTCATAGGAATAAAATCCGATTGGATTATTAGTTTCAGAAGAACCAAAAAGAGGAATTATTGAGTGGGTAAGGATTAGTGAGAATAGTAGAGCGATTTGAGTGTAACACGTGAGGTGAGTGAGTTTGAGAGATTGTATTTTATTACTCTTAACATTATTTTGTGCAGCAATTATGTCTATAGAAAGTCTTCTAAAAATGTTGATGGGGAGAAGTTTGTTGTTCAAGAGAAGTTGTTGGTAGCGCAAGAGAGTTTGGAATGTACAGGATAGAGAAGAGGAAGAGGTGCAAAGGGAGAACATATTTCATACTAGGTGTCTTGTTAAAGACAAGGTATGTGGTGTGATTATAGATGGTGGGTGATAGAGCCATTTTATACTCAATCTTTATAGTATGAATTGTGTTAATTTATTATTGATTTTTAAAAGGGAATCATAAGAAAATGGTACTTAATTTTATTATGGTGATAAAATCAGGTTAAATGGAGTCAAAAGTGCTAATTCAAGTGATTTAGAGAAGTCATCTACAATTTGGATCAAAGGCAAGATTTACACCGCCGGAGGAAAGTACATGGGCGTGTATTTAAAGTACACGGCCGTGTATTTGGGTTTTGGAATCAATAGAAAGATACACGGTTGAAGTATACGACCGTGTATCTGTCTTGGAGAACCAACAGAAAAATCACACGGTTGAAGTACACGACCGTGTATCTGTCTAGAAGGAGGCACGGTTTGTAATACGGCCATGGTGTAAGCGTGCTATACACTGCATAAGAAGGTGGAAATGTGGACTATCAATAGAGAGAGAGACACGGCTCGTGATCTGGCCGTGGTGGAAGACGTGGTGGAAGCCGTGGTTGAAGTTGAAATGGAAGACGTGCCATATACTAAACAAGGAGGAGAAATTGTTGAAGAATCACCAGAGGAAGGCACGGCTTGACATCTAGCTGTAGTGGAAGACGTGGCACACACTGGACACGGAAGATGATATGTGAATTATACACAGAGGAAGGCACGGCTTGACCCACGGCCGTGTGTTGTAGGGCGTGCCAGGCAGACGATTATTCACTTCTCGAGATTTACATCAAAAAGGAAAGATATTTCCGTATCTTGCTAGCAAAAGATCATCTGCCATTCCCTTAACAATATAATAGAACTAACCTAGAGGAGTTCAAAATCTTGGATCATCTTGGAGACAAGAAGAAGGAAGGAAGGAGGCAGAGCAAGGAAACCGGGAACAGAGGCTTATCATGTTTTTACTTTTAATTTTTGTTTTGATGATAAACATGTGTAGCTAAGCAGATTTTCTAGCCAAAGGGTCATTGAAGTTTAATTCTCCACGAATTGTGAGATCTAATTGAGTTGTCTTTAATCTATTCTTTGTTTTTAGATATTCATATATCTTCTGGAAGTTTTGTCAATATTATCTTTGTTGATTGGTATGAATTAGAGCTCTTCTACTCAATTAGCAAGTTAATATATTGTCAACTAGCACGTCAAATCCGTAATTGTTTGATAGTTCTAGTCTCGGTGACACAATAACATGTTTGATTATAAAATAGATGATCGAATTCATGTTATGGAGATGTATGATCTTGTTTAAATAGGTTATCTTATAATCTACTGGCATGAATTGGTGGTCTCTCTTGTTTTTAATGCTATTGATAGATTAAATCCTAAGAGCTTGTTTTAGGGTTGTCTAATCGATAAGAGAAATAATCAAAGAGCTTGTTTTGATTATCGAGGAAGTAAGGAGAGATAGGTTATTAGAGCTTGTTAATAACCATAACCAGTTTATCTAGAAATAAGAATAGAAAACATTTGCATTGATGACCAATTCCTCGAATTATAACTATCTTGATTCCTTTGGCTATGCTTTTATCAATATTCGATTTTATTATCTTGTTTCAATATTATTTTGATTCACAAACAAAACCCCCCATTTTTCTTTTCCTTTTTATTCTCTTTGAATAGAAATATATTTAACCAATCCCTGTGGATACGACCCTACTCACTACTATACGCAAATCATATCATTGTCTAGGAGTAGGTTTTTATTTTTGTTGGATTCGACACCCATCAGTGGGAGTATATACTAACGTAGCAAGTGCAACTATGGTTGAGAAATTAGGACTTTCCACTAGTGAGCATCCTCAACCTTACAAATTGTAGTGGTTAAATGATAGTGGTGAAGTGAGGGTGGACAAGTAGGTGCTATTTACTTTTCGCATTGGAAGGTACGAAGATGATATTTTATGTGACGTAGTTCCAATGGAGGCTACTCACTTGTTGCTTAGAAGACCATGGCAGTTTGATAAGAGGGTTAAGCATGACGGCTTTACCAATAAATATTCCTTTGAGTACAATCAAAGGCCAGTTACTCTTGTGCCTTTGACCCCTAAACAAGTTTATGAGGACTAGTTGAAATTGCAAAAAGAGAGTGATCAAAAGAAAGAGAGTGAAAAAGAGGCAATGAGTGAGAGTCCAAAAGAAAAAGAGGAGGAAGATGAGGCTTGTGAGAAAATAAAGGTAAAGGAAGATAAGGCCTATAAGAAAATAGCTAAGAGAAAAGTCGAGAGAAAAGAAAATTTTTATGAAGATCAAGTGAAGCTACCAAGAGAGAGCGAACAAAAGGGAGTTAGTAAAAAATTAAAGACAAATCCTTTTCAAGACGAGGGGAATAATGAAAATCACATTAGGAGGAATGGTCCAAGGATGATCAAGGATAAGATAAGGAGTTGGGAACAAAGAGTACGAGCATATTTAAAGTGCGGATCACGAGGACAAAAGTCAAGAGCGAAATCAAAGGATGACAACTTCAAAAGTATTAAAGACCGCCGACCTTAGAGGCTTAAGCTCCCGGCTTAAGTGGCCAACCTTGAAAGAAGGCCACTAGCCTAGAGTAGCCAGCGTAGGAGTACATGGAAATCCGGCTTGAAAGCCGCTGGCCTAATGGTCGGCTTACTCCTTAAAGGCCGGTTCAATCTTGAAGTAAGCCACCAACTTGTGTCCATTTAGGCCACCAACGTATATTGTTTCCTTAATCACAATTTAAGGTTTTTGTGTACTTTTGTTGTGAGACTTAAATAGTCGTCAAACATTCATTTGAAAATAATCTTGGAACATTTTACTCATCTTTTGGAGGAGATTTCTCTTTGGTTCTTTAAAGAACTGTCGAACTTTAGCGAATTCTTGATCATTCACCCCTTAACTTATCATCGATCCCTCCTAATCGATTGTGGCATTATTGCGTTACCAAAGGTTCATGTCTCGTTTATAGACAAAGGGTCGCTGTGTCCTCATTTTAAAGGATCCTAGGTTGTGAGTCAGGAATTGATTGTTGGGTTTCGTCCGGGTAGTGGGGTTCGTGTCAATTTTAAATACATTGCCTGCACTATAAATTAGAAATTTAGTATCCTAAAATCAAAATTTTGAGTAATTAAATACCAAATGCTAATTAGAAAGATGCAAGTGATTGAAAAGTAAACTGGTCCCTTGTCAATTCTTAGAACAAAACTGATTTCTTGGCTTCAAAGAAATAGAACTATTTGCTCTATCAATTGTAGAAGTAAATATTTTCAATTAGAAATGTTGAAAAATTCTTTGGGATAAAACAACAATTTTAGATTGGATTATTTTATAAAATATCCTATAAGAGGGTAATACAAGTGCTAAAAATTTGACAAAAAATTGGCATCATCAAGATCTAAACATATGGAAATTAGACATCATTTTATTAAGGATCATGTTACAAATGAAAAATATTAATACAAAATTTTTTTTCTTTCTAAAAATCAATAATCAAATACAAAATTTGTTACAAACTTTTAAATAAATAAATTTGAACTTTTGTGAAATGAAATCGGCATGTATAATTCTTTTTAATGTATTTATTTTATATTTTTCTACATGTTCTTTAAATATGGATAGTAAGAGATCCATACAGCCGTGAAGCACCCTTCCCAATTTTTCAAATCAGAAATGAATCTAGAGAGTAACCTTTCTCTCTCTCAAAAACTATATCTTGAAACCAACTAAACTTTAGAACCTTCAAATGAAAATCAAACATTGTTCAATTACAATTTCAAAACCTTAAAAAAGGATCCAAGAAAAAACAAACCCAGAAAAGCATCTAAGGGGTTTTTTAAAATCTAAGAAAAAACAAAGAAAAAAACCCCCTCACCATTATGGGCAATCATCTGATTCCCAAAGCAAAAAGGGGGGGGGTCTTTCCCCAAAGAAAAAAAACAAAAAGGAAAAAAAAAAGGTTGAAAAAAAAAGTTGGGGATTATTCCCCCCATTAAGGAGGGAAAAATTTTATAAAGGGGGGAAGTGAAAAATAAAAAAAAGGGGCAGTGAAAAAAGAGTTTCCCTTTTAAGAAAAGCCCTTTTTTAAAAAAAATTAAAAACGAGGTTTAACCTAAAAACAAAATTTAAAGAAAACCCCCCAAGGGGAAAGGGAAACCCGAACCAAAAAAAGAAGGAAAAAGGGTGAAAAAAGAGAAAAAACAAAATCCTTAAAAACAACATCTAACAGGCCCCTTTAAACCCAAAGGAAAAAAGGAAAATAACCTTTAAAAAAGGGTTTTTTGAAAAAGTTCCCCTTTTGGTTTGGGTTTTCCCCCGGTTTTTTTTTAAAAGAAAAGGGGCCTTTATTGGGAAACAAATGGCTAAAAAACAAACAGGAATAAAAAATTTTTTTTTTAATTAAACCCGAAAACCCTTGGGGGAAAGAGGAAAATTTTGTAAAAAAGAAAATTTTTAAAAAATAAAAACTAAAAAATGTTAGAAAAAAAAATTTTTTTTTTTTTGAAATTCCCCAGATTTCCAAAAAAAAATCTATAAAGATTTTGTTCCCGGAAAAAAATCTCCCCTTCAAAACCTTTAAAAAAGAAAAAAAATGGAAAAAAGGGGGTGATTAAAAAACAAATTTAAACCTAAAGAAAAAAAAGCGGTTTTAAAAAAAAAACAATGATGGATTTGGAGATTTTTTTTTAGAAAAAGAAAATATTTTTTTTAATTTTGGGTTTTTAAAATTTCCCCAATAAAGCTTTGGGGGATAAAAAGGTTAAATTTCAGATTTTTCCCTACTAAAAAAAAAGAATGGGAGTTTTAAAAAAACAATTTTCCCCAAAGAGGAAAAGGGAGTAGTTAAATTCCCCAGCCCAAAAAAAAAGAAAAATTTAAAATTGACATGCCAATTTAAAATTCCAAAAAAAATATTGGAGGAAATTTGAGGAACTAAACCTTAGGAAAATCCCCCTTTTAAAGAAAAATTTTTAGGTTTTTAAAAAAAAAATTTTGTCCCATCTAAAAAAGAATGAGTCCCCCCAAATTTGGGGAAATTAAAAGGATTAGAGAAACAAAAACCCCAAAAAATATGAAACCCTTGTAGTGAAAAAGGAAAAAGTTTTGGTTTCTTTAAAAAATAAAAGCAGGGATAGAACCCTCCTAAGTTTTTAAAATAAGTTTTTAAGGTTTTTTATTTTGAAAATATGAAAACAAAATTGGCGAGGGGTAAAACTTTTTATTAGACCGGAAAGTGGTTTTTTAAAAGGGTTTTGAAAAAATCCCCAAAAAAGGAAAAGGGGGAAAGGAAAATTTTTTAAAGGGGAAAAAAAAAAAAAAAGGGTTTTAAAATTAGGAAACCCCAGAGGAAATTTTTTTAAAATTTAATGAAAAAAAGGGAAGTTTTTTAGAAAAATGAAAAAGTTTTGAAAGTGAAAAATAAAAAAACCCCCTGGATAATCTTCCCAAAACCTTTAAACCCTTAAAAGGGGTAACCTTATTTTATTTAATTTTTGAAAAAAAGGTTTTTTAGAAATGAAGGGGAAGGGAAACCCCCTTTAAAAATCAAAAAAGGTGGATGCCTTTTTAAAAGGAATTTTTTTAAAAACTTAATCTAAACCCTCCTAACAAATAAAAACCCCCTTTATCCAAACCCTCCCCCCGAAAACCAATTTTGATCGTCCCCCCCCTCCCCCAAAAAAGGGGTCCCTTTTTCTACTTCCCCAAAACTAAAACTGAAAAAAAGATCCAAAAAAAAATTCACTAACCTTTTTTCCCCCACTACCTCAAATGTTAAAAAAAATCCCTCATCTTTAAACCCAAATCCTTTTTTTCCAAAAAAAAATCCCCAAATGAATCACACCCAAAAATGCAATCCAAAATTTTTTAAAACAATCCCCCCTTAAAAATTTTAAAAAATTCCAATCTCAAAAAAAACCTAAAGAAAAGCTCCTACCCCCTAAAAAAGTCCCCGAAGATTTTAAAAGTTTGGTTTCTTTAAAGTTTTTTTTAAGAAAAACCCAAAAAAAAAAGAAAAAAATTTGTTGATGTTTGGGAAATGTTTAAAACTAATTTTTTTTTATCCTTTTTATTATTTTTTAAAATTTTTTGCCCCCTTTTTTCCTTTTAAGAAAAAAAACTTCTTTTTTATCCCCAGTTTTGCATTCTTGTTATCTTTAAATTTTAAATTTTTCCCCCTTAAATTTTAAAAATTTTTTTAAAAAAACAATAAAAAAAAAGAGGGAGAAAAAAAATTTTAAAAAAAAAAAAAAAACTCCAAAATAATTTTTTAAAAAAAAAAAAAAATCCCCAATTTTAAAAATTTGAATAGATATTTTTAAATTTTTTTTTTTGAAAGGAGTTTTGTTATCATCAAAAAGGGGGAAAAAATTTTAAAATTTTCCCCTTTATAAAAGTTTTGGGTAAAACAAAAAAAACTAAGAGATTTCTAATTAAAAATTTTTTTTAAGTTTTGGGGAAAATTTAAAAAAAAAATAACCCCATAATTCATTTAATTAAAGAGCAAAAAGCATAAGAAAAAAAAGTTTTTCCCCCCTTAAAGGGTTTTTTCATAGAAGGGAACTTTGAGACCCCAACTCCCAAAAAGTAAAAACCTATACCAAAAGAACAAAAAAAGTTTTTTTTTCTTTTAAAAAATTAAAATTAAAAGACCTGACTTTAAAAAGTAGACCCCTTTTTGTAAAAAAACAAAAAAATAAGAAACAAAAAAAACAAAGTTAAAAAAAATGAGTTTATCTTTTTAAAAATTTTTAAAACAACTTAAAAAAATTTAGCTTTTAAAAGGTTTTTTAAAGTTAAAAAAAGGAAAAAACCCCTTCCAAAAATGTTTCCAAAAAAGTTTGTTGATTAAAATCCCCCAAAGGGAAATTTTAAAGGTTTTAAACAAAATTTAAAAAAAATTAAAAAAATAAAATTTTTTTTCCCCCAAAACTAACGAAGCAAAAATTTTGTTTTTTAAAGGAAAAAAATTTTTTTTTTTTTTTTCCAAAAATCCAAACCCTACCCCAAGGGGGTTTGAAAAAACATTTTAAAGGGGGGAAAAAAAAATAAGATACACTCTTTTTTTTCTAAAAGGATAAAAAGAAAATCAAAAAGTTTTTTTTTTAAAAAAATTAAACTAAAAAACTTCCTTCCCAATAAAAAAAAGAACCGATTTAAGGAACATTTTTGGGGGGGAAATTTGGAAAAAATTTAAGGGTAAAAAGATAATTTTTTTTCCCCCCTAAAAAAAAAAAAATTTTGTGGAACAAAAACTTATCGTTTTTAAAGTCCTAGCTTAAACCCCCTTTCCCCAGTTTTTTTCCCTGAAAACTGAAGACAAAATAGCCTTTTGAATCCAAAAAAAAAAAAAAAAAAAAAAAAAGAAAAGAGAGAGAGAAAAGAGGGGAGAGCAAACCCAAAAATTTAAAAAATACTTAAACAAACCTTTTATGTAAAATTTCTATTACATTTTTTTTTTTTTTAAATTTTTTAAAACCAAAAAATTAGGGGGAGGATTTCAA
Source organism: Laguncularia racemosa (assembly GCA_037954665.1). Taxonomy (NCBI): domain Eukaryota; kingdom Viridiplantae; phylum Streptophyta; class Magnoliopsida; order Myrtales; family Combretaceae; genus Laguncularia; species Laguncularia racemosa. The sequence goes on from JBBMOL010002520.1 coordinate 20,776, forward strand.
ATTAAAACTTTATTCTTTTAATTTAATTTGAACTTTGGTTTAGATTAAAAATTAAAAATAAGTTCCCCCAAATTTAAAAGAAGCCCCAAGTCCAAAAAAGCAAGGGAAAGTCCCAAAAAGAAAATTAAAATTTTTTAGCCACTATCCCTTGGGAAATTTTTTGTTTTTTGTTGGGGAAAATTTGTGGAACCAAAAAGAGGAGAGAGTTGGGAGCTAGAAAAGGAGATTTGAGAAAAATGAGAGAAAGGGAAGAGAGTTAGTATCCAGATCCCTATTATTAATCAAATGCTTAATACATTTTAACTTAAATTAAATTTCTAGATTACCAAATACCCCCCTTACTCATTAATTATGAGGGTAAATAAGTAACCAAACTTATAAATATCTAGGCTTAATTTAATTACTAACTTACCCCTTAGTTTTACTTATCCAATGGGGCTAAATTTGTAATTTAGCTTCCAAAAATTTTTAATCTAACCCTTTTTTTAACTTTAATTAATTCTCTTGTTTTTAAATTTATGAAATCATTAATTTTTTAGGATATTCACCACCAAAATTGCAGGAGACCATCAACAAAATCAAAGCCTTATAGTTACCAAATTTAAATCTAACTAAACTTCGGGGAAGCCCTAACCTAGAATTTTAAATAATAATCCAACAAAACAGGGCTCACCACAATATGATCACCAAAAAAGGATCCCAAATCAAAGGAAAAATCTCCCCCAACTCTCTATCAAATTGATAGTTTGCATGGAATCTTAGGGAAGCATGCTTTTTTACAAACATTAATCTTAAAGGAAAACTCAACTTAGCTTTGCTATTTACCAATTACCCAAGGAAGGAAAAGTTTAAGAAAGAAAGATCACGGCTATGGGTACCCTAGCCCCCAAAGGAAAAATTGCACATAAAATGAGTTAAGGGGAAAGGTTTTTGGCAAGTTAAAACCCATTTTTAAAACATTTAAAAACCATTTACGTTTTAACTACTTGATAAACTATTCATTTCACTTAAGATCATGAAAAGCACCACCCACCAATTAAGGCCTAGAATTTAAGGATAAATAATCCTAAGTCATTTTTTTTTAATACCATAAGGTAAGAGCAAAAACAATTGCAACCAAACAAAGAAGTTTGTTTTCAATATCCAATACGCAAAAAAAAACTGAAAGCCACACCTAAATTATCAAAATTGTTTTACCGAACTCTAAGCACCATAATTAATTGGGGGGTTAACATTTCAAGCAAGAGTGACCTATGTAAGGGGGAGCTAAAAGAAGCTAATTTGAGGAAGCTTCCAAAAAATATTGCAATTGGGATAAAACAAAAAAGAAAAAATCACGGTACTTCCCCCTAAAAACAGAAACTACTGAGCACAAGACAGATCAATTAGTTAAGTTCCAACCAAATTTCCTAATGCCTACTAGTCCCAAGGGGAATTGAAAGCATTAGTCAAAAACTACTGAAGTCAAAAGGGTTCCAAAAAGGTTTTCCACAAGAAACTACGGTATTGGTGAGTTTCTATTTGTCATGGATCAAATTGCCTTTTCACCCCAAAAAAATTAGGAGAAAAGGAATCATCATATGAAAGATTGAAAAAAAACACAATTTTTAAAACCAACTTAAAAGTCAACTAATGCATAATTTAGGAGTGAGTTTTACAAATTTTAATTGAAAAGTGATCATTTCACAAAAAATTGACTAACCATGCTAAAATCATAAAAATGTTAAATGATTACATTTTGAATTTAATTTAATTAAAGTTTGAAACTTATGCAAGTGTGGGGGGGGCACCTAGTAATCTCCTCCAATCAACTTAAAGGGGGAAAAAACAAAGAATTAAGGTTTTGGCCTACTAGGAAATTAATGATAAACCGACGATTCGGTTAGTAGGCCTTAACGCATCTAGGGATCACCAATTACAAAGCCAATTGAACACTGTAGAGGATGGGGAAAATGGAAAATCCCACTGATGTGCCTAATCACACTTTAAAGCACATTCAAAAGACTTAAGAAAAGATATCTCAAGTCTAGGCAAAATTGGATCCCAAAAATGGCACTTTTCTAGTAAACCCTAATGTTGAAATGATGAAATTCAACCTACTAATGATATAATCTGAATACCACAATGGAAATGGCTTCTAATAACACTTCTAATATCATATAATCCACGAAAATCAAGCCTCAATTTGACAAAGAAAACCGTGAAGGAAGATCCCTTTTCTAAATGGCGAAATTCACGCTAGCAAAGAAATCCTTAATGATGAATTGAATCAACTTGATAATTCTTTCAAATAATCAAACGAATTCGTGTACAATAAGATGTAAATCTGACCAAGAACTATCTCTAATCAACCCTAGATACAACACACTAGAGAGGAAAAGAAATCACAACAAGTAGGAATTGATATGACTCACAAATTCCAATTGTTGCACTCGCCACAATTTCAAGTCTTGTAATTGAAATTGATAAGAGTTGGAACCAAGGTATGAACCCTAATTCACACGTGAAAAGAGAGTGTATGTTCTGCAAAAATAAGCTTCTTCAAACCCTCTCTCAAGCAAGTATTTATACTTGCTACTTCTAGGGTTAAAAAGTGCTCAAAATTACAAGTTTGCCACTTTTAAGGTGGCTAACCCTAAATGAAAGTTACAAAGAAATAAAAGTGTCCCAAAACCAAATACAACCAAAAATAGTTCATAAAAGAAGAAATATATAAAAGAAATGGTCTTCTAGATGCCGATCTTCTATAGGATCCATCGGCTCAGCTCATCGCCGGTTCAGGTCGGTCCATGGATAACCACAAGCTGAGTCTGAGAAGTTTGTCCATTGCCCCATAGAATATGATAAGTGTGCTGTTGG
>JBBMOL010002521.1:0-23630 GCA_037954665.1 Laguncularia racemosa
GATGAAACGATGCAATGTGCAGCACAAGGTGTCCAATATAATCATTTTCCCTCTTCTCTAACAATTTTTTCTCCTGCTACTGCTTATAATTTGGCAGCATAATCTGTAATAACTTGTACAACATTTTCCTCTCCCAACCATCTCCACAATATCATCTAACATTGCCAAAAACTTTGTCGGTTTCTTGGATAAAATTTTTAAGAGCAAATATAGATGATAAAAAGAGAGAGACCGTTTCTTTAGGGCTATAACCAAGAAATTGCATATGGAGCGCCTCTTTCTAACATCCCATTGAATCAGACATAATAGAGCAAACCAGTTTTTTTCCATTCACTTTGTAGTCATTAAGTAATTCCATTGTTCGAGCTATCTACTTTTCTTTCAAACAATTCACCTTAGCTCATGATAATAGGAGGTTTACGCCCACATCCATATCTAACCAACCACTTGAAGTGCATGATAAGATCACATTATACTTATATTTTCTTTTGGACTTATATTAAATTTATTTTAATATAATAAGAAAATATAAAGAAATGATACTTAATGATATTATTGTGAAATACAGGTTTTGAGGACCCAAAAGTAAATTACAATTAATTGGAGGAGTTTTTCACAAATTGAAGAAGTGAGCGAAGGATAGCACTGAAGGGGCCGCCGTCCTTGGCCGGTCCTACTTTCCAAGGCCCGACACGTCCTTGAGCCGGCCTATAAAACCGGCCTCAAAAAGAAGAAAAGCCGTCCGGCCTTGAGCCGCCCTACATTCCAATCCGCCGTCACCTGAGACCGGCCTTCATTACACCCCGAAGTAATCATAGCAAAGAGAATCTCTCAAAACGATCCTAATTAATTTGCTGACTCAAATCCTCATCAGATCAACCTTAACCCCCTCCTCATTGGATTATAAATAGACCCCTTGTGTGAACCTTTTGAGCATCCTGTCTTTTGATAAGCCATCCTTTCTTTTGTATAGAATCCTTTTGTTCTTCCTTCTTTTGTTTTTAAAGCATCATTTGTCTTTCTTTTGAATCATTAGATTTTCCTTAGGACTTTAGATTTTTCCAAAGTTTAATTTTGAAGGAAGAATGTCATTTTGTTGAAGGTTAGCTTTCAATTGAAATTCAAGGAGTCATTTTTGAAGATTGAAGCTCTTGAAGATATAACCATTGTTCTTTACTTTATTATCTTCTAATGTGCCATTTATAGTTGTTTAATAGAATCCATTGCACCACTTTATTACAATTTGTTTTTTTTAAGCAACTCGTACTATAAATGTTCTAATTTCCCTTTGTTCATAATTGATATATTCGTCTAAAATTTTTCTTGTTTACTGCTCAAAAGTTAAATTTTTATATTAGACTTTCAAACCCTTTTAAATTCACTAGATATGAGTGAAAAGAATTGCCATAGAACTAGTACTCTATTGGATCCTTAGGATCGACAACCTTACTTTTCACCACTTTATTACTTGAACGGCCATGCACTTGCTGCAATTACGCTCCCATTTTATAATATATGTTCTAGTGTAACAAGTTTTTCGTCGCTGCTGGCCGGGGAACTAATATATATTAGATTTTGTAAAATCTGTTGGTAATTTAGGCACAATTATTTTGTTTATTTTAATTTTTCTTATCATTGTGTGATCGTTTTTCCCCCAATCTCTTTAAGGGTCCTTTTTATGCGCAATAGTAGAAGTGCTAAACTTCTCAATTAATCCTTGAGATAGAAACCAGCTTGCGACAACTTAATAAGATATCAGAGCAGAAAGGAAGAAGAGAACATGGCAGAGATGAGGAACAACAATCATAATCAGGGTGTTGGTAGAGGCACTATCGAGAATACACGGTACCTGATGATTCAGTCCTGCCCCCAATTATGAAGACCAACAATTCAGGCTAATAATTTCGAGTTAAAAGCCAGCACTCGATCAAATGGTTTTACAATCAAATCATTTGGGGAATCCAAATGAAGATCCTGATGAGCAAATTTGCAGTATTCTTCAATTTGTAATACAGTGATCAAATGAATAATGTATCTGATGATGTATTAGGCTACAACATTTTTTTTTCCGTTTTCCACTTAGAGAAAAAGCTAGGCCTTTGTACAATTCATTGCCACTAGTCTCTGAACCCACTTAGGGTCGATCTCTCATCTAAATTTTTAAAGGAGATTTTTTTCCACCAGCTAGAACTGCTAGGTTTTAAGAAATGACATCACAAACTTACAGTAAGTTAAGTGGTGAATCACTTTATGAGCATGGGAAAGGATTTACGGAGGCATTAGAAAATAAAGCCCCCATCATGGATTACCAAGATAATCTCCTTTTAGATATTCTATCTCAGTTTAGATGACAACATTGAGATCACAGGTAGATCGCTTCTTGGTGGTGCATTAATGAGTAAGACATATGATGAGGCAAGTGCTTTGATAGATGAAATGGCCTCTAGTGCACAAAATAGGCAACAAGAAAGAGTAATGTTTAGAGTGGCATCGTCAAAGATATGGACACCTTAACAGCTCAATTTCTGCTCTTATACCATATACCTTACGCCTAGGTAAGTAAACTCACCTCTGCACCTTCTTTCAATGTTAAACAATTTTCTTGTTGTGAGTTTATGCCAGGACCACACTCAACTCTTTAGTTGCCCATCTAGAAACTTTTCCTCCTCACCCATGGCAGAGCAGAAGTAAATTTTGTCAACAAATTCCAAAGAGGAAGATCAAGGACCCAATCAAACACCTACATTCCAAGGTGGCGTAACCACCAAAATTTCTCATGAGAAATGATAACAAAACGCACTTAAACCCCCCAAGGATTTCAAAGCAAGGTCCCTAATCATAAAACTCCCCATCAACAATATCCTAATCCTAAGACCCTCTTCTCAGCAAGGTACCGTCTAAATGGAAGAACCCTCATGATAAGTTATAGCAAAAGACTGACACAATGTTCAAAATCAACAAGCCCCCATTAAGATCTTAGAAAAACAGCATAGTCAAATGTCACACAGTTGAGTAATAGACCATCTTGGGTCTTTACCAAGCAATACAAGCACAATCCTATGGTGGTAAATGCTATTTTATGTTAAGAAGTGGTAAAGGAATTTTGATTGATAAGAAACTTGAGGAGAGGAAGTTTAACTTGGAGGAAAGATAAAGGGAAAACAAAAAGGAAGAGGCAGCCAAAGAAAAATTCACCAAAAGTGAAAGCATAAGTTCCTCCCTAGTTCCTTTTTCCCAGGAGGCTGAATCAACAACAATGGCTTCAACAATTGCTAAAATTTTAGAAGTCTTTAAAAAATGCAAATTAACATTCCTTTGCAGAGGCACTTACACAGAACCATCTATGCTAGTTCCATGAAGGATTTACCACAAAGAAGGAGGAAGATTGGAATGAAAATGAACCAGTGATGCTTATATTAGAATTTTCTATGATCTTACCAAAAGAATTTAACCAATTTGCCAAGAAAACAAAGAGATCAAGGAAGTTTTTTTACATTCCATACACTATTGGTATTTTTAATTTTTGATAAAATACTTATAGATTCTGGTGCAAGTAAAAATTTAATGCCTCTGGTCTCATTTTTTCAAAAAACTGATCTTGGAGAATGTAAGGAGAAGCAACGTCACCTACAACATGCGGATAGCAGTTGTCAAGTACCCAAAGGGTTATGGAGAATGTCCTAGTAAAAGTGGACAAATTCATCTTTCCCAGTTTGACTTTAAATCCTTGGGAGAAATGGCAAAGCTAGAGAGGAACCCAAAGATCTATAGGCCATACCATTCTCGCCACAGGACACGCTCTAATTGAAGAATGACAAAGGTAAAGCACACCCTTATAGCACTAGAGGACCAGGTAACAATTATATTATCTCCTGTGTTTTTGTCTACTTGATAAAGGCAAGGAATACGTGACATACACTGCTGTAGGGTGAATTACTAAACTGATGTTAGGAAAGATGTAGGGCAAACCATTCTTTAAGCTGTCTTGAAAATGAATTAGATGATAGTGGTGGGATGAAGATGAGCACGAAAACAAAGGTCGTGAACAAGTACCTCCCCATACTTAAAATGTAGTTGCATTAGAGAAACATACGACTAAGAGAAGCTCCCAGAGCCCGAGCACTAATGCCTATGCCAGACACTTAACCAATGTCTTTTCTAATCAATTGTTAGATTATAAGTGTCTGAATTTGGGAAATATCCATGGCCTCCATCATAATCAAGAAGCGCCTATGACAAAAGAAATGCAGCAGCATATTCAAGCCAGTTGGATGAATATAGGGAAATCCTGGGATGGTCAAGGGCAGACATCCAACATTAAGTTTTTTGATATCTACTACAAACATTGGTGTAGAGCTGAAAAGAAGGGTACCATACCATGGAAGGAGCTTGGAATCCTAATCTGAAAACGATTGTGTTGAAGAGTTGTTTTAAAACACCTTAGATTGAAAGCTAACCCCTGAAAGTCCTGGCTGATGACTATAAAACAAGCGCTTCATGGAAGGCAGCCCATGCTTAATTAAGTAATCTATAATAGTTTCGTTAAAAAAAAAAATAATAATAATAAATCAAGGCTGGAAAGAGCTGCCGGTGCATTCAAGACACATCCAAGATACAGACATTTTAGGAGGAATTTCTTCCTGAGAACACTTTTATACCAGGGAAGTACCAGTATTCAATTTCTGCCTTTGACATTGATTCGTTTTACCTTAAATTTGTGATAAATTAGGAACAATGAGGAACATTGTCCAATTTAAGTGTGGGAATGGATTTATAATGTAGAAGTAATAATGATTGCACACATCATTAGCTTACAACTCCCATGCTTTATTTATGTCTTAATGGTATCAATGAAATCCTGAAATTGAATAGATTGGTGCCCCTAACACTTCGCCAATGATGTGACTAGTTACATAGTTTAAAATTTAAGAGTAAAATCTCTAGAGAACGGGGTTTACCCTGTGTTTAGCCTTTGAACTTGAGATTTGAGTCCCTTAAGTTGAAAAAACAAGTAAGTTTCTTTTCAAGGAAAAATTGGTTGGATAAATCTCTATTGAAATTTATTTTCTTTGAGAATACCTTAACACCTAGTGAAAGAGGTAAAAGAAATATTTTACTTAGTGAGCCCTTAAAAAAACAAAAAAAAAAAAAAGACCTTAACTCCATAACTCAGGAAAGTTGAGTTAAGAGTATCCAATCTTAAATGTCTAGTGTGAGGAAGATTTCGTAGGGTTCCCTTTAAAAACCTGGTCACTAGGCGATGAGCCCAGGAGGTGCCCGACACAATGAACTCACAAAACGAGAAGGGCGGAAAGGCAAAAATTTAATAGGGGGGGGGGGGGGGGGGGGGGGGGGGGGGTACCTTAATGAAAGTCCAGGTTGACATGGGCCAGCTTGGTCCCTCAGAATAGTGAAGTCCACTCCGCTGCCAAGCAAGGCAAATAAAAACATAAAAAAAAAGGGCGAAATTCTAGAAAAAATGGAAAACCATATCTTTCAACTGACTCCTTGTTATCTTGTTTAGAGATGTAAAATTGAGGGAGAAAGATACTTGCTAATAACCAATGAAGTTTAAAATGAATGTTTTTTTCCTTAATGGACTAAGTAATGTTTTTCTATGTTAAACACTGGGATTAAAAAATCTTTTGTATTTAGATTAACTCTAAATATCCACTAGATATACTAAGTAACAAATTTCAGTATGGGTCAGAAACAATGGGCAACCAGAAGTCAATGATGGATATCTCTAGTTTTAAATCAATTAATTTTGCTTGACGACAAGCAAAAGATTCAAGTGTGGGGATGTTGATAAGATCACATTATACTTATATTTTCTTTTGGACTATATTCAAATTATTTTTATATTATAATAAAAATATAAAGAAATGATACTTAATGGTATTTATTGTGAAAATACAGGTTTTGAGGACCCAAAAGTAAATTACAAGTTAATTGGAGGAGTATTTTCTACACAAAATTGAAGAAGTGGAGCGAAGGATTTGCACTAAAAAAAAAATAAAAGAAGTGCGCGCCGTCCATGGCCGGCCTATACATTCAGCCACCGGCCTTGAGTCGCGGCCTTTAAACCGGCCGTCAAAAAAAGAAAATCCGCCGGCCTTGATCCGCCTTGAGCCGCCTCATTACTCCCCGGATATCCATTGCGAGAATCTCTCCAAAATCAATCCTAATTAAATTTGCTGACTCAAATCCTCATCAGATCAACCTTAACCCCCTCCTCTTTGTGATTTATTATAAATAGACCCCTTAGTTGAACCTTGGAGGCCTCCAATTCTTTGTTAACATTCCTTTCTTTTGTTTAGAATCCATTTTAGTTTCTTCTTCTTTGTTTTAGCATCATTTGTCTTTCATTTTGAATCATTAGAATTTATTCCTTAGTACTTTAGATTCTTTTTCCAAAGTTTTAGTTTGAAGAAGAATGTCATTTTGGGTTGAAGTATTGCTTTCAATTGAAGAATTCAAGGATGTTCATTTTTGAAGATTGAAGCTCTTGAAAGATTATAACCTGTTACATTTCTTTAATTTCTTTTAAGATGCCATTTATAGTTGTTTAATATGAATCCCATTGCAACCTCTTATTTCAATTGTATTGTTATGCAACTCATACTAAAAATGTTCTAATTTCCCGCGTCGTCATAATGATAGATTGTCGTCATAAAATTTTTCTTGTTGCTTTAAGTTAAATTTTTAGATTAGACATTTCCAAAACCCTTTCATTTAATCACCTAATATTGATATAAGAATTGCCAAAGATCTAGTACTCTATTGGTTCCCGAGGATCGACAACCTTACTTTTCACCACATTATTACTTGATACGACCAGTGCAACTGCTGCAATTTATTCTCCCATTTTATATATATGTTCTGAGTGTATCAAAGCATCTTCACAAACTCTGGTTTTTTGGGGGAACACAGTTAAAGGGAAATTTTCACTATTATAAAAAAACGAGCAATTTGTTATCTACATTCTTCTCTCAAATCTTTCTTCATGAATTTTTAAATTTTAACCTTGTGTTGCCCATGTTCCATTTTGACAAATTTTTTTTTTTTTGTTTCAGAAAGAAGTCCATAAATTTCCTTTCTTTTTTGTTTTTTCCCTTTTTTGCTCTACCTCATCATCACATCTTTCAAAACTTCAATGCCATGAATTTTTTTCCCTCTTCATTTATGATAATTTTACCGTTTTTAGCAACATTGTTAACTTTTCTTTTTTTAAAATCATCTAGACCCCGGGTGCATGGCGCAACATCTTTACGCGTACCCCCAAATAATTTTTTAATTTGTAAATGCCTCCACAAAAAACCTTTATTAAAACCACTTATTTTTAACTTTTTTCCCTTTGTTGTCTACATCAATTAAATTTCTCCCAACCAACATCAGATCCTACTTCCCCAAATGAATTTTTTTTCCTTTTTTTTGAACTCTCTCTAGAAAGATTTAGAAGATGACATTTTAACTCAATCCCAAAACTTTTAAAAACTTTAAGAAAAAAAAAAAAAAAAAAGGGGTAAAGAGAGCTGTGGTAGAAAGTAAAACTAAAAATTTCTATTTCATATTTTCAAATTACATATAAAAGTAAATTGCTCATGTAACAAGTAATTACTAATTAGAAAATAGAAGAGATACAAAAAAAATAAATATAAACTTTTCTTTAAATCACATCAAGAAAAGGGAAAACAAAACATAACGGGTAACAAACTTTAAAATTCCATAAAGCTAGAAAAATGAGTATATATTTTAAAATTTTTAACTAAGTAAATAATCCCATTTCCAAATTATAACAATATAACTTAGCACACCACATGCTCAAAAACCCAAACCCTCCAAATGCAACTTGTATGAAGGATTAAGTTTCACTGGGAATTTGATTCATTGATATTTAAAACACATAAATTTATTTGGACAGGTTGGCCCAAAAGTAACCCGATCAAAGAGCTTATGAAGGGAAGAGCGGAACAGGATCTACTGGACAGGGGTTTAACTAGCGGAATTCCATTACTTTGCCTTAGGAGCGGAACATATTCCACTTTCAAACTCAAAGATTTAAAAAACTTTGCTTACTTAAAAATTTTTTTTAAAAGCTGAAAGTCTTTATATAAGTACATGAAAAATACAAATTAACACTTTGGGTTAGATCGGGAAAATCAACTTTGGGTTGAGATTTGGGTAAGAAAAAACGAAGAAAATGCTTTTTTTGAAGGAACAGGGAAGAGGCCCCGGCCGAGTAATTTTAAATTTCATAGCCGTGTGTCAAGAAAACACGCCCACAAAAAACACACACGATTGAAGGCACACCCCTGTGTTTTAGCTTTTGGGAAAAACCCAAAAGCACACACCCGTTGAAGGCACGGCTGTGGGGTTGAGCTTGGAAAATCACAGAACACATTCGTTGAGTACACATTGAAGGCATGGTGTAAAAGCCTGTGTCAAGACCGGGGGGGGGTGCTTTAAAAAAGTCCGCCGTTTCAAGAGATTTTAGCCATTAACCCCATCTTCCCCTAAAGTAATTTCCCCCTTCAAAACTCACAAGCATAAATAAAGAAATTCAAGTAAACCCCTTCCCCAATCACAACTCACAAGCATAAAAATTCACAAGATACACCCATATTACAACTGTACAAATACAAGTATTTCTGTCAAACAAGTCATACTTAACCCCAAAACTCACGTCTTTTGAAGATGGATCTCAACTTTGGGGGCTTTGGGTGCAAGAATGATCGCTACTTGGGAGCGCTCACTGTTTTCCCAATTTTTTGTTCAATACACAATCGTAACAACACGAAGGAGAAGGATCGCTTTGGGTCGCTCTCGGCGCTCTTTGTTCTAATAGTAACATCACATCTCTCTTCTCCTCTCTCCATTGAACTCTGAAGAACTTCAACGTACAGGTTACAGAAAGCAAGCCAGAAATTGCAAAGGACCCCCGTTGAGTTGCCATTGGGGCCCTGGGCTAGGCGGGGGCTTGGATCGTTTCCGAATGGTTTTAAGCCTAAAATTTGGAAAAATATTTGTGGAATGGGTTGAAACGGATAGAATCGCGATTTTGAAAAATTTTTTTACTTTTCAAAATTGCGTTTTTTATTATGTTTTTGTGTCCCGAGTTAACTAGGAATATATATACAAACTCGTAAAATCGTTGAATCGTACGATTTAAAAACCCACGATTTTGAAAACCCAATTTGATTAGAACACCCCAGGGGACATATTTTCCCCGGTGAATGGGTAGTGATTGAAGCTATATTTTGGGAAGGAGGGGAAAAAAAAGGGCCAAGGGGAAATTTCCCAAACTTCACCCTCTCATAACTTAATAAAAAAAGCCTTCATTGTATTGAGCGAAACAATGTTAAACAACAACGCTTAATGGGAGGAAACCCAAAAAAATCTCTTTTTTTTTTTTTTTAAAACTTAATGGAATGGTTTTTTTGGGCATTTATTTTCTTTTTTTTATGCCTTAACCTTTTTTTTTTTTTTTTTTTTTCCTTCACAAAAATTTTTTTTTAATTTGATGAGACAAAACCCTAAAACACAGGTTCACTAATTGTTGTCGTTTCCCTTTGTAAACATCCCTGGAATTTTGAATGATTCTAAGCTATTTCTTCAAACATGACCAATATTGCAAAATCTGGGGAATTTTTTTTTTTTTCCTTTTTCCCCTTTTTGGGTGTGCTTGATTTAGGAAGACATTAGGGACAATGTCTTGAATAATTTTGGGGGGAAAAGGTATTTTATAGAACAAAGAAAATTGAGAAATTGAAAATCCTTGAAATTGTGCTTAAAATAAGTCAGTGATTCTATGTTCCTTATTCGCTTATTAAAAGATTTGGGGTAACTTGGGTTTGGAATTTCAGGATGAAATCAAAGGGGGGTTTAACCCTTATTTTGCAATTTAATTTTTGGGATTCTAGAGTTGTGAAATAGATAGAAGTCCTCAGTTTAAAGTTAGGTGTATTTTTAAGCTTATTATTAATTTTTTTTAAACCTTTTTTTCAAAAACCAAAAAGCTCTTTTAATTTTTCATGAAAGGTGCATATGAAATCTATCACTTGGTGATTCCTCTTAAGTAATCTCTGAAAAAATTTTTTTAAATTTAAATGTTTTAAAATTGATGCAATAAGAGAAAAGATTAATCAGTAAGGCGGGTTTTTGGGTCCCTCAGAAAAGCAAATCTGACTCCTTTTACTGACTGTCACTAAAATTAAAAGGGAAGAAAAAAAGCCACTACTCTAATGACTTGGGTTCCCCTTTTTTAAGAGTATCTTTATGAATCCCAAGGTTAGTATAATAGAGGGGTTTGATGGGGTCCCTTTAAAACCTAGTCACCCAAGGTCGTCTACCCAGGATCGACCGGGCCGATGAAATTATAATAACAAGTAGGATACAAAAAGGGGAAAGTTTTGTGGGTCTTGTAACTTAAATGATTAAGTCCATAGGGATGCCTTCAATTGAAGGGGGAAAGTCTGTTAACTTGAGTAAATAAGACTAATTGTGCATACCATGTTAAAAGCGGGGGGCCCGTAAGGCTATCTTGAAAGGTTTGGACCATGAGTTGATTGTATTGTGCATTTCTTGCTTATTTTTTTAACAAATAGCCTTGTGGCTTTTTGAGACAACCAACGTTGTTATATTTTTCAAAAACCCAGCACTTTGAATTTTTTTAGTTAAGCACCTGCACCGTATCCAACAGAAATTTATGATGCCGATTTGATCCCAAACTGTCGAAAGCCTTCCCAAAATTTCCCTTTTTTTTATCGCCAATTGCTGGAAGATTTCCTTTCCATTTCTTTCTACCTTTTCTTCTAATTCCCTTTTAAGGTCCCTTAGAAGTTGGCCCCATATTTAATTTTGGTTTTTTGGGGTCATAATTTAAATGCTGGATTGAGTTTGGGGGTTGATTTTCCCCATATTTTGGGTGGCTGGCTTTCCCGTTGCCTTTTCCTTTTTTTAGCCCTTGAATGTTCCCCCTTGAGCAACCCGGGGAGCATAAAGGAGAAATGCTTTCGGTTAAGAAACAGACTTTTAAATTTATCCCAAATAAATAACTGTTTGTTCCAATGAATGAACCTTGGGTCAAGGGGGGTGTTAGTGTTGTTGCCCACTGCCACTATTGCTAAAGTTTTTTTGCCACTGCAAAACCCTCTTAGTCTTAGAGTGGGTTTTGCTTGGAGTTCTCGAGGGTTTTTTGGGTTTTTTAAAATCATCTTTGATACCAAACAAGCTAAAACTTGAACCCCATTAGCAAGGGATTTAAATTACTTTTTTTTATTTCATTTTATTTTATATAGTTTACATATATGTAAAAGGGCGAATAAATATGATACATGTATAACATACAAATGCAAAAGAACCAGCAATTAATTAACGATGTGACAATACTAAAATTTTATTAATACAAACTTTGGAGTTCAACTACTTTATTCAAAACATCTAAAAAAATCCTATAATCTAATTTCTTCTTCTCCTTAGCTAACTTCTACACTTCCTCTTCTTTTATCAGGTAGGTGTTGAATCTTTCTTTTTCTCCTTAACATCTATTGCAGCTTCCAATTCCCTAACCCTCTTTTTGGTCTTCCTCAACTGGGCCTTAAGTGCCTTATTCCTCTGGTTAAACTCCTTAAAATCTATTTTTTTCATGCATCTTTCTTGCCTTCTATGGTTTCAAATAGACTTCCATCTAAGCTCTCACCTACTCCATGTAAGTCTTCATTTCTAGGCTTGGATTATTTGGTGTAGGCTGTGTGACATCAGGAGCTTGGTATATCCATTCCCCTATCTTGTACAATTGGTTGATGATAAAATCCCTGTCGCTCTTTGTTTTCCTACTTCACCCCCAATTCCCCAAAGTCAATATTAGGGCTTCAATTTGAGCTTCCTATAAGGCCTTTACCTCTGTCACTTAGCAATCTTGTCAACTATTAACATGTTTAGATATTGAAAGTCTACTATAACCATCCCTAAAGAGGGCTTGTGAACTATGTCTTGGATGGTGCTAAATTAATGGACCACTGAATTTAGATGATAGCCGATGCACCAATGAAGCCTAATCAATGGAACAGCTTGAAAGTTTCTACTACACACCAGAATAACCTTATTGTAGCAGCTCCATCTGGTAGTCCATAAAATGTCTTCGCATTAAAGGTCTTGAGTACCTCAACCCAACTATGGTTGGGAATGTCATCTGGTGATAGGAATAAAAATCCGACAAGACCTATCATTAGGGCAAGAACTGAAGGATTTCAAATCTTGGCGTTGAGGGCCCATTTTGAGCTGATCGACCTCGGAATATTTATATATTAACCTCTTTTCTTATTATTCTTGTATTGTGTTTTCCAACAGGCACACTTATCATATTCTATATGCATGGACAAACTCCCTCAAACTCAAATTGTAGGTTATCTATGGACCGACCTGAACCGGCGATGAGTTGGGCCGATGGATCCTATAGAAAACCGACATCTTGAAGACCATTTCTTTTATATATTTACACTTTTATGAACTATTTTGGTTGTATTTGGTTTTGGGACACTTTTATTTCCTTGTAATTTTCATTTAGGGCTAGCCACCTAAAAAGTGGCAAACTTGTAATTTTGAGCACTTTTTAACCCTAGGAGTAGCAAGTATAAATACTTGCCTAAGAGAGGGTTTGAGGAGGCTTATTTTGTAGAACAAACACTTCACATTTCGTGAGAGGGCTTAGGGTTTTCCTAATTCCAAATTCTCTTAATCAATTTCAATCCCAAGAAGTTGAAATTGTGGCGAGTGCAACATCTTGAAATTGTGAGTTATATCAATTTCATTTTGTTGTGATTTCTTTTCTTCTCTAGTGTGTCATATCTAGGGATGATTTGAGATAGTTCTTGGTCAGAATTACTTGTTGTATTCACGAATTCTTATGCTTATTTGAAGGAATTATCATATTGATCCGATTCTTCTTGAGGATTTCCCTTGTTAACGTGTTCTTCAATTTTAGAAAAGGGATTGTTTTGTTACGGTTTTCTCTTTGTCAAATTGAGGCTTCATTTGCGTGGATTACATGAAATTAGAGTGTTGTTAGAAGGCATTTTCATTGAAGTATTCTTTTTATATCATTGGTTGTTTTGAATTTCATCCTTTCATCATTAGGTTTCATTTGAAAAGTGCCATTTTTTGATCCGATTTGCCTTGACTTGAGATAGTTATTCTTAAGTCTTTTGGATGTGCTTTTTAAGTGTGTTTTAGGCACATCATCTTTTTGGTATCAGGCTCTTGTTGAGAAAAGGGAATTGGTTGTATTCAATTTTCGTGAAGTGATCATCAAATAGGGTTGATCATGTGAAAACCCAAATTGTGTTGTTGTTGTTGTTTGATATTGCGAAATTGTTTTGGATTGGGAATTGATTTGCTGGTTGTTGGAGTTGATTTGGGAAGGTTATTATATCACTTTGTGGACACTAATTCACGTGGAAGAGCAGAAGTACAAAGTGAAGTTACTTTAGCAAATTTTTTTTTGAAATTGTGAAACTTACCAATTGTTGCCGTGAAGTAGCTTATGGCATGAGGAGTTGTGAAGTTTGTTTGTTTGAATTCCATTGTGTAATTCTGAATTTTTGAAGTAAAATTTGCAGATTACATTAAGTTTGGTTAGTAAGGAATTATTTGAATTCAAATCATATGCAATTAAGTTGTGGGAGTTAATGATTGCTATTTGAATTTGAATTCATTGTTACCAATTGAGGAAAGCTTGCAATAAGTGAAGTTATTTGAATTTCAAATTGAAAGTTGCTGCCTATAGTGGATTTGGAATTCATTTTGGGAAAGCTACTTATTAATCCTTTGTCTTCATTATTTGCCATGGAAGTTGAAGACTACTTGTAATCAATATTCACCTTGTTGTTGCCGTGGAAGTGATACATCTTAATTGTTGTTGTTGTTGTGTTGTTGCCGTAGAGTTTATTGGTAGAGTGAGTGCACCGTGATTGAAGGTGTGTGTGTGTGTAAATTTGTGGATTTATGTGGATTAAAGTGCTGCACATCAAGATCAATTATAGGTGTGAAACCGTGGCAATAAAGGAAAATTGAAGTAGTAGAATTTGAATTCAAAAACGAACATTAAAGTGTGAAAGTAATTGAAATTATTACTTCAACACTTGTGAGTTGAATTTAATTTCTTAACTACTTAGAAGTATTATTTGTGCTTCACTTATTCTAATATACTTGAAGTGATAAAAAGTATTTATTGCATTGGTGACTTGTTGCAACCGTGGGTGTACAAGTGTGTGTGTTGTTATCCAAACTTGTTACTGTGACGTGGTGAAGTGAAGGGAGTGTGCTACAAATTATTTGAGATTACATTGTACTTTATATAAATCACATCCACAAACATGTCATATGATAGTGTAAATGGGTACATTGGCAATGAGGCCAATAGCTAAGTGGGTAGCAGACCAAGTCGTCGAAATACAAATGAAGAACTCTAGATGAACAACTTCGGGACCTTTCCACACTTGTTGCTACATTAGCAACAAGGACTGGTGGGAGACATTGCCACCACCACCTGTGGTAAACCTTATGGCACCACCTAGAGTAAAGGGAGATTATCATGCTCTTAGGAAGATAGAGATGATAATTTTGGGCTTTAAACCATATCCGGACAGGGAATTTAGACTACCTCGAGGACCAGAGTGTGCGAAGCTACAGATGCCTTCATTTGATGGTAGGGGTCCGCAGTGATTACCTAGACTGGGGGGACCAAATTGTGCAAACGCAAGTATGCCAACCTTCAAAGGTTCTTGAGGGCTCTAGTACACGAGCCAACCCTTAGAGCATAAAATTTGTCAGACACCAATGTGCTAACCTTCAGAGGATCCTGATGATCATAGTCAGATGAGCAGACCACCGGAGAGCCAGACTGTTCAGAGACAGTTATGTCACCCATTGGGCTTGGGGATCGTTTTAACCATTTTTTAGCCCAAAATTTTTTGAGATGGCTCACAAAACTAAATAAAGTTTGAAATGACGTTGGGAAGCGGAGGATTTTCCATGACCCTTTTTTTCAAAAAATTTTAAAATTTTTGGGAAATCTACTCAACTAGAAGGGGGCCGAAAAGGGGTTAGGTTTTTCCCTTTTTAAAAAAAACTGAGTTTTCTAACTTCATAACTCTATAATGAATGGGGAAAAAGACCCTGGAAAGGAAAAGAAGGGTTGCAAATGTAGTTAAGATAAAGGGCATAAAATTCCAACTCTATCTGTAACCCGTAGGGTTTCCACATGGGATATCTTTTTTAAACTTCCATTGTCAAATCATGCCACAAACCATTTTCCCCAAGTCACCCTTTTAAAAAGGTAGAAACCCCATTGCTTTTCCCCCAACATTTGGTTTATCTTTGATTGGGAAACCCCTAAAAGTTTGTCGAATATGTTGGCTCCCCAAACCCCTTTAAATCAAAGACATAAATCCCATTGGAAAGTGGGGGGCCAAAAAGAAAGTTGGGTATACTCTTCCATGGTTGGGGGTAATCTCATGTGGCCTAATAAAGAAAGTTATGGGTTTTTCGATGATAGGAACTATACCTAAAGGCCCTTTATCACTAGGGTAAGAGCCAAAAAAATTAAAAAAATTTAGCAATGAGGTCCTCTTTGAAAAATTAGACCCCAAGGATACTTTTTTTAATATCTTCTTTTCCTTATATAATTGTTATATATTTTCCCAAAAGGTACATTTTTCGGTTTTATAGGACAGTAGGTAAAATTTTTAAGGATTAATTGTGGGTCATTTTATGGACTTACATCAATCAAAGAAAAACTAGCCAAATATTATTCCATGGAGGGGCAAGAAACCAGTTACTTAGAAGGGTTTTACTTGTATTTTTTTTTCCTTAGTGCAAAATCATCACATTATTTTTTTTTTCACTTGTAATTTTCCTTTGTTAAATTTACCCATTTAAAGCAAGTATAAATACTTGCAAAGTAGGGTTAGAAGGAAGCTTTTTGAATACACTTTCAGCTCCTTTTTGTGTAAGGGTTTGACTCTTCCAAAATACTCTTATCGATTCAAGTTTAGATTATAGCGAGTGGATTTTAGATTTTTGTGAGTAATATCAACAAATTACAATTTGATCCTAATTCTAACTGGGTGCGAAATATTTGGTAAGGAATTAGTTATTGTTATTTTGTTCTTGTTTCACACAATTAAAGGCCCATTTTTCTCAGGGTTCACCCCTTTTTTAGTTGGAAATTTAGAATCAGTTGTGTTGTTTCTTTAATTGGTTTTTTTTGAATTCCCAATTGGACTCATAATTTGGGAGCAAAAGAAAATTAATTCATGCAATTAGGGTTCCGTGGAAATTTGGAATCACCCCATTCTGTAACTTTTTTTTGTTGATTTTTTTAATTGGCTTTGTGGGTTTTAAAAATTGGATCTTTTGGCATATCATCATTTTGGGTATTAGACGAAAGGTTTTGAGAAGGGATTGCGTGATTTTTCAATTTAGCAATTAAGGTTCTTGATCTTCCATTTCTTAATTGAAGTT
Source organism: Laguncularia racemosa (assembly GCA_037954665.1). Taxonomy (NCBI): domain Eukaryota; kingdom Viridiplantae; phylum Streptophyta; class Magnoliopsida; order Myrtales; family Combretaceae; genus Laguncularia; species Laguncularia racemosa. The sequence continues at coordinate 16,525 of JBBMOL010002521.1, forward strand.
ATTTGAAGTGGGGAGTGAAGTAATTATATGTGATTGTATTATGATATACCTTATTGTTGGGGAAATTGGAAGTGGAAATTTCAGAATTGATCCTTGTTTTCTTCCCATCTTGTCGTAAGTTGCTTGTTTGAGGAAGAAAGGGAAGTGCATTGTCTTGAGGATTTTGGAATTAGAAAACATTTTCATTTTAAAATTTGCTTTCATTGCGTGGAGGGATTTGGAAACAATTTAAAATTTCAAAAACAATCATTAAGTTGAAGGAGTTATTGTGTATTGATCATCATAATACGCCTTGACTAGTTTGAATTATTTACTTACCATTTGGGGAAGCATCCTTTTAATTGTTTCCATTTTGTTTAGCTGCCATGATTGGAAGTGGAGTGTGAAGTATGTGTGCTGCCACCGTGAGTGAGGAGCATGTGGTGGCATAGTGAATGTGTTTGGGGTTTTGAAGGTTTTTGATCCGTGGGTGAGGTGTATGTGTGTGTGGAAATAGAAGTGTGTGAATTTGTGGTTTGAAGGGTGTTGCACCATGAGTGTGTATATGTACCGGGGGAGTAATTTGTGTTTTTGAAGTGTGAAGTGAGTGTGTGTTGAATTGTGAATTGGTGTGTAAAGCCGTGAGTTTATGTGTACCATAGAGTGATTGTTATATGTATTGCATTTAACATGAAAGTATATTACAGTTGTGAAAACGATCCCAAGAGCCCAGATACGAGCACCAAAAAAAACAAAGTCAATCCGAGCTCTAGGTGGCAATACGGGGACCAAAAAAGGAGGACATAGACGTCGGGAGGACCCAAGGCGAAGATCGGGCCAACCTTAAAACTGGCCTTGAATAAAGGCCGGCCCGAATTAGCTTTAAGGCTAACCGGCCTTGGACCCAGCCTAAAAGTAGGCCGCCGGGCCTTTTGGGGCTAGCCTATGTGTTTAGGCCGCCGGCCTTTGTGCCGGCCTAAATAAAGACCGCCGGCCTTTGGTGCTAGCCTATGTGCCCTTTGGCCGCCAGCCTTGAATGGTTTCACACAAATTTTTTAGGATGATATAAATTAGGCGTCCTTAGGGTTTTTTTCGAGGGAGAATGTTTTTTGGCTGTAAACCGAAACACTTTGGAGTGTGTGTGAATCTTCTTTGGAGATTTGAGAATATTTGAGAATTGATTTTCACTTTATTCGTATTGTTCTTATCAAATTCTTTGGTTCATATAGAATTTGTGGCGACATTGTTATTGAATTCTTGGAATTCTTTAACCGTTAGTGATTGTTTTATAGAACGTGGTCTCTATCGTTCTATGATTTGATTGTGAATCAGTTTTAATTTTTTTCAATCTTGGCATCTATAAGATTGGTGATTTTATCCATATCTTTGATTTTATTCGTTAGTACCAAAATCCAGAAAACCCTAAAAAAATTGTGAATTTGATTGTTATTGACGATTTGGTTGTGTGAAGGAATTTGAATCGTTTTCGAATCATTTGGTTTCAGAGCCTATCGATTCTGCATCATTTGGGGATCAAGTGAAGGTTGGATTCGTAAGGATTCAGAGTGAAGGTTGGATTTGTAAGGATTCAGAGCAAAGGTTGGATTCGTAAGGATTCATAGCGAAGGTTGGATTCCCTAAGGATTCAGAGCGAAGAATTCGATCAGATTGGGGGGTTAAATCAGTAAGGCTGTTGAATCTCAACTCAATTGTAGTTTTAATTCAATACCCGTTGTTGGTTGGGAAATTTGCAAAAATTTATTTTGTGAATTGTATTGTGTGAATTGGTGATTGGCTGTAGTTGAGAAAATTGGGGGGTTTTGCTGAATTCAGTTGTTGGGTGTTAAATTACTGTGAATTGCTGTTTTGGGGCTGTTTATTGAGAATTGGGTTGTTGGTGAATTTCTATTACAACTAAATTTAAGGGTAGAGATGTCGTCGCAAGGAAGTGTTCAAAATAACACCAATAGGAATGATGCTGACAATGGGGGTGAGGTTATGACTAGGGCAAAGTTCAAACAAATCCAAGAAAATCTTAGATTTTGGTTTATGGAGAGATTGCAGGTTAGGGAAGAAGAAGCCATAGTGGTGCAGGAATTAGGAGGAGACAACTCTAGTAGTGAATCTGATGCTAGTAGTGGAAAAGGGGTAGGAGAGGAAACAATGTTGACAGGCGTAAGGGGGATTGAAAACATCAAGCCGAAAATTCCACCTTTCACTGGTAGTAGTAAACCAGAGGAATCCTAAACTGGGTGCCATGGGTTGAGAAGGTGTTTGACTGTTGTGAGTGGGATGAGCTCATGAAGGTGAAAATGGCGTCTCAGCATTCTCTGAATATGCTAGTTTGTGGTGGGATAAATTACAACTGAGAGACATAGGACTGATGAGGAGAAATGCGTTCATGGGCTTTGATGAAAAGGTTGTGAGACGCAGATTTGTGCCAGACTACTATAAACAGAGATGCGATGGAGTTGCAATCCTTGAGGCAGGGTAAGAAGAGCATAGAAGATTTATGTGATGGAGTTTGAGACATTAGTGGCAAGATGTGATATTAGGAAACATTAGATGAATCCATAGCACGTTTCATCAATGGGTTTAAGATAGACATTGCTAAATGTAGTGGAACTCCAGCATTATCAGACTCTTGAGGAAATTGATTAAATTAGCCAGTCGGTTTGAGCGGCATCAGCGCAGGCAGGATCCAAAAAAATCATATCAACACCATAAGTCAGATGATGGTAAGAGGGAGAAGGAAAGGAAGGAAAAGGGAAAGGAAGTCGCAGTGGGGCTGTTGACCAAACAAAACCCCAAAAGAGGAGCAAGGATATTCAAATGTTTAAATGTTTAGGACTTGGCCATATTGCTTCTCAATGTCCTAATAAAAGGGTTATGGTCATCAAGGGGGACAAAGTTGAGAGTGAGGAAGAAGAACAAAAGAGTACTGAGGCAGAAGAGGAAGATGAAGACATTATAGCAAGTCCAGTACAAGGAAAACTTGCTAATAGTTAAGCAGGTTTGAAGATTTTTCCTAATCAGAGAGCCAAAATTTATTTCATATCCAAGGCATGGTGCAGGGGAAGACTTGTTTGATTGTGGTTGACACAAGCAGTTGCACTAATGTTGCTTAAAACAAGCTGGGTTACCAAGTTGGGTTTACAGGTGGAGAAAGCATCCAAGACCTTATGCACTTCATTGGTTGAGTCCATAGGGAGCTGTTCATGTACACAAACAGGTTCGTGTTCCATTGCTTATTTGGTGATTATACTAACGAAATTGTTTGTGACGTAGCTCCCATGGAAGCTACACATTTGATCCTTGGAAGACCTTGGCAGTATGACCTCAGAGCCAAGTATGATGGAATACACCAATGAGTATACCATTCAGCAATAGGACAAGACATACAAGCTTCTTCCTATGAGTCCAACTAAAATACAACAAAACAAGACTGATTTGCCTTAAGAAGCCCAAGGGAAAGAGAGTTTGTTTATGTGGTCTAGTAGGATGGACGATATAGATTCGAGTCGAATCATTTTCAACATGGAGGGAATGATACGATCCTAAGAGCCTAGATACGAGCACCAAAGAAAACAAAGTCAATCCAAGCTCTAGGTGACAGTACGGGGACCAAAAAAGGAGGATATAGACGTCGGGGGACCCAAGGCGAAGCTCGACCAGCCTTTTAAACTGGCCTTGAATAAAGGCCAGCCAAGTTAGGTTCAAGGCCGCTTGGCTTGGAGCCAGCCTAAAAGTAGGCCGCCGGCCTTTGTGCCGGCCTAAAAAAGGCTGCCGGCCTTTGGTGCGGCCTATGTGTTTAGGCCGCCAGCCTTGAATGGTTTCACACAAATTTTTTAGGAAGATATAAAATAGGCGTCCTTAGGGTTTTTCGAGGGAGAATGTTATTTTGGCTGTAAACCAAAACACTTTGAGTGTGTGTGAATCTTCTTTGGAGATTTAAGAATATTTGAGAAGTGATTTTCACTTTATTGTATTGTTCTTATCAAATTCTTGGTTTATATAGAATTTGTGGTGAGATTGTTATTGAATTCTTGGAATTCTTTAACCGTAGTGATTGTTTTATAAAAAGTGGGTCTCTATCGTTCCCATGATTTGATTGCAAATCAGTTTAATTTTATCAATCTTTGGCATCTATAGATTGGTGGGTTTTATCTATATCTTTGATTTTATTCGTTAGTACCAAAATCCAGAAAACCCTAAAAAAATTGTGATATTTGATTGTTATTGACGATTTGGTTTGTGTGAAGGAATTCGAATTTGTTTTCGAATTATTTTTGGTTTAAGAGCATATTGATTCCCAATCAAGTTGTCTTGAATTGTTTTTGTGTTTCAACAAATTAATTCATCAACCATGTCAAATGATAAATTTTGAATGGGGGACCCTTGGCAATGAGGCTAATAGTCAGGTGAGAGGTGACCTATATTTATCTATTAATGTACTGCACCGAACTTTGAAAATCGTTTTACTATTGATGTGAACAGAGGGAAAAAATTATTCTACACCTCTTATAGAGTAAAAATGTAATCTATGTGCTATTATTATTGATGGTGGTAGTTGTACTAATGTAGTGGCTGCATCATTCGTATCGAAATTGAAACTTGTAACTACCCTACATCCAAAATCCTATAAATTGCATTAGCTGAGTTGAGTAAGGTAGTTTACATATTACCTAAAGGGCTAGGGTACCTTTCAGTATAGGGGGATAAATATCATGATGAGATTGTATGTGACATCTTTCTTATGTGTACATCCCATATATTGCTGAGCAGGCCTTGGTTATATGAGAGAAGGGTTTTGCATGATGGCTTCAAAAATACTTATGTGTTCCAGAAAGAGGGTAAACGTATCATATTGAACCCAAGTCACCTTTAGAGGTCCAAGAGGTTCAAAGGTAGATAAGTTAAACCTTCAGAGGTCTAAAAGGTTCAAAGATAAGTAAATAAAACTGAGAAGAAAAAAAAAACCTTATTGGTGGGACAGTATGAGTTAGAGGAGGCCAAAAATAGTGAGAGACCATTTATATTTGTTGCAGATGAAGTATACCTTAAAGATAGAGGGAGGCCAACATCTACCCCTGTGGCTATCTCAGGTACTAATGATTACAAGTATCTTTTCATAGAAGAATTGCCAAAGGGTTTATACTTTTGAGAGGCAAAAAGGGCATGCCATTCACTTCCTCCTTGGATCAGTTTTACCAAACTGACCCACGTATCGCATAAAACCCTGAAGAGGCTAAGGAATTGAAGCGTCAAGTGGATGAGCTGGTAGAACGGGGTTTTGTTAGGGAAAGTATTAGTCCTTGTGCTGTTCCAGCCCTTCTTGTCCCTAAGAAGGATAGCAACTTGGAGGATGTGCATTGATAGCCAAGCCATCAACAAAATTATCATTAAATGCAGGTATCTTATTCTTAGACTTGATTACATGTTAGATGAGCTATATGGTGCATAGGTATTCTCCAAGGTGGATTTTAAAAAAGCGGATATCATAAAATTTTTTCGGATGAGAGAAGGAGATGAGTGGAAGACCTCTTTTAAAACACACCATGGACTAAAATGAATGGATGGTTATGCCTTTTAGTTTAAGTAATGCTCCTAATACTTTTATGAGATTAATGAATCATGTAATGAAGGAGTTTTTAAGTAAATTTTTTGTTGTTTATTTTGATGAAAATTTTGATATAGCCAAAACCTAGAAAATCATGTGGAGCATCTACAGGGCGGTATTTTCACTCTTGAGGATTGTAGCAGTTGTTTGCAAATCTCCAGAAGTGTTCTTTCTACCAAACTAAGGTAACATTTTTGGGATTTTATTATATCTAGTTTTGGTGTCAAGGTTGATGGAGGAGAAAGTGAAGGTTATTAGAGAATGGCTAACACCAAAATCAGTTGTAGAGGTAAGAAGTTTCCATGGACTAGCTTCATTTTATATATGCTTTGTCCATAACTTCAGTAGTATTGTCAATCCTTTAACAAAAGTGACCACGAAAAATATTCCTTTTATTTGGGGTGAGAAGGCCCAAAAGAGTTTTAAAGGAGATAAAGATAAAACTTATAGTACTCTAGTATTGGCTTTACCTTATTTTGATAAGGTTTTTGAATTAGAGTGTGATGCCTCTAAAATAGAGATTGGTGCTGTGTTGATGCAGGATAAGAGGCCTATTGCCTATTTTAGTGAAAAAAATTTAGTGGTGTAACTTTAAACTACTCAATATATGATAGGGAATTTCTATTCCTTTGTGAGGCATTGATGACAAAGGCAACATTATCTCCTTCCAAAAGAATTCATTATCTATATAGATCATAATCATTAAAACATTTCAAGGGTTAGCTAAATCTATCAAAATGCCAAGCTAAATGGATTAGAGTTTCTGGAGAGTTTTTCCTATGTGATTAAGTACACAAAAGGTAACATGGATATGGTAGTTGACGCTTTGTCACACGGTATTTTTACTTATCACTTCTCTACAATAGAAACTGCTTTGATTTGAATTACTGAAGGAACAACATATGCATTGGAATTTTCTGAAAGTAGTTGTGGAGGGAAATTTTTCTGGGGAAAATATTTAAGGGGTATTACATGATTGATGGATTTTTGATAAGTAGAAGTTGGTTTTTACCCTTATGGTTCTGTGAAAAATTGTTGGGGGGAAGCACTTACAAGAGGATTGTTAGTCACTTTGGTGAAAAAAGAACCTTGGCTTTTTAAAAAAAATTTCTTTAGAGGGGCATGTAAGGGATGCTCATAAGGGGGCTGGAAAGGTGTAGAGTGTGTAAAAGAGCAAAAAGAAAGAAAGGGGTTAAGGGAATAAATGCCTTTGCCCCATACCTACTAAACCCTAGAATGAAATCAGCATAGATTTTTTTTTTTGGGTCTGCCCCAAGACACAAAGGGGAAAGGATTTTATTATGTTTTGTTAATAGATTCATAAAATGTCCCCCCCCTTTTGTGCTTTGTCACAAAAAGAAGATGCACTTTTTATAACTAACCTTTTTTTTATGCAGGAAATTATAAAATTACTTGTTTCCCCCATAGTATGTGTCTGATAGAGACACTAAGTTTCTTAGCTTCTTTTGGAAACACTATGGAAAAGATTGGTACTAAAAATTATGTA
>JBBMOL010002522.1:0-23627 GCA_037954665.1 Laguncularia racemosa
ATTTTTTAGGTTATTGAAATTTAAAGAATAATTTCTTTCAATTCAACCTTAATTCATTAATTTTCAATATCAATTATCACTTATGTAAAAATTAAAATCCAGTAAACTATATAATTAAAAAAAGAGGTACGAATAATGTGCAAATTAAGTAAAGGCAAGATAATCAAATTTTGTTTTCTACCTTATTAATTTTAACAAATTTATGTTATTGAAATTAAGAGGGCTAAGTTCTTTCAATTCAATCCTTTATATTCATTTAATTACAAAAGTAATTTTATAATTCAATTTTTTATGTCAATTCAGTTGAAATTACACTGTGATGTAATGAAATTAAGAAATCAAAGTGAAACTATCAATAATGTAGAAAAAATGAGGTAACGAATATGTGCAAAAATTTTAATGTACAAACGTTGCAAGATATACAAATTTGTTCATTAACCTTTCATTATGCAAATTTTAACGAATGTTTTTATGTGTTATTGAAATTTAAAGAAGAGGCTAATTTCTTTCAATTCAAACCTTAGTTATTTAATTTTACAAAAGTTAAATTTTTATAATTCAATTTCTTTTTGTCAATTCATTTGACAATTATCATGTATGTAATGAAGAATTAGAAATCCAATGAAACTATCAATAATGTAGAAAAAATGAGGTAACGAATATGTGCAAAATTTTAAAGGGTAACAAAGTGCAAGATAATACAAAAATTTTGTTATCATTAACCTTCATTATTGAAAATTTTAACAATGTTTTATGTGTTATTGAAATTTAAAGAGAGGCTAATTTTCTTTCAATTCAAATCCTTTATTCATTTAATTTTACAAAAGTTAAAATTTTTTATATTCAATTTCTTTATTGCAAATTCAATTTGACAATTATCACGTGATGTAAGAAAATTAAAATCACGTAAACACATAATGTTAAAAATGAGGTACGAATGAATGGCAAAATTTTAAAGGGTAACAAATGTAGCAAGATAATACAAACTTTTGTTATTTAACCTTTCATTATTGTAAATTTTAACGAAATGTTTTTATGTAGTTATTGAAATTTAAAGAAGAGGCTAATTTCTTTCAATTACAAATCCTTTATAGTTATTTAATTTTACAAAAGTTAAAATTTTGATAATTCAATTCTTTATTGTCAAATTCATTTGAAATTATCACTTGATGTAATAAGAATTAAGAAATCCAAGTAAACTATCAATAATGTTAAAAAAAATGAGGTAACGAACAATGTGCAAAAATTTTAAAGGGGAACAAATGCAAGATAATACAAAATCATTTTGTTTTCATTAACCTTTCATTATTGAAAATTTTAACAGAAAGTTTTTATGTAGTTATTGAAATTTAAAGAAGAGGCTAATTTCTTTCAATTACAAATCCTTTAAGTTCATTTAATTTTACAAAAGTTAAAATTTTTATAATTCAATTTCTTTATTGTCAAATTCAGTTTGACTTATACTGTGTTTTAAAGACAAAATTTGATAAAATCCCTCATTGAAAATTCAATAATTTTTAGGGAAAAAATGGGTAACGAATGAATGTGCAAAATTTTAAATGGGGGGAACAAAAGTTGCAAAAATAATACCAAAAAACATTTTTTTTTTAAAATTTTTTTTTCATTATTGCAAAATTTTAACTGAAATGTTTTTTATGTGGTTTTTTGAAATTTAAAGAAGAGACTAATTTTTTCTTTCAAATTTCAAATTCCCTTTTTTAGTCTTTTTTTTTTACAAAAGTTAAAATTTTTTTATAAAATTTAATTTTTTTTTTGTCAAATTCAATTTGCAATTTTCACTGTGATGTAATGACAAAATTAGAGAAAAACCAAAAAGTGAAACTATATATAATTTTTTCGAAAAAAGAGGTTTTAAAGGGAAAGAAAGTGCAAAAAATTTTTAAAAAGGGGGGAAAAAAAGTTTCAAGTTTAAAACAAAATCATTTTGTTTTCATTAACCCTTTTATTATTTCACAATTTTTTAAAAGAAAAAATTTTTTTTGTGGTTATTTAAATTTAAAGAAGAGGCTAATGTTCTTTCAAATTACAAAAAACCCCTTTTTTGTTCCCTTTAATTTTTTCAAAGTTAAAAAATTTTTGGGGCAATTTTAATTTCTTTATTGTAAATTAAATTTGGGCCCAAATTTCCCCTGTGATGTAATGATAGAATTAAAGGAAAACCAAAAGTGAAATATTATAATGTTAGAAAAAATGAGGTAACGAATCAATGTGCCCAAAAATTTTAATTAGGGTAAAAAAAAACGTTTTCAAGATAATAAAAATCATTTTTTTTTCTTTAACCCCTTTATTATTTTCAAAAATTTTTAAAAGAAATTTTTTTATGTAGTTATTGAAATTTAAAGAAGAGGTTTAAAGTTCTTTCAATTACAAAATCCTTTTCCCGTTCATTTTTAAATTTTTTTAAAAAATTAAAATTTTTTTATAAATTCCCAAATTTTTTTATTGTAAAATTTAGGTTTTTCCAAATTTTCACGGGGATGTAATGATAGGGAAATTTCAGGAAATCCAAAATTTAAAATATCAATTTAAAGTCAGAAAAAATTAGGGGAACGAAACATTGTGCAAAAATTTTTTAAAAGGGTAACAAACGTTGCAAAATAATAAAAAAAGATTTTTTTTATCATTTAAAACCCTTAAATTTTTGGCAAAAATTTTTTAAAAAAAATGTTTTTTTGTGGTTTTTGAAATTTTTTAAAAATGAGGGCTAATTTTCTTTTTAATTGCAAATCCTTTATTGTTTTTTTTAATTTTACAAAAGGGTTTAAAATTTTTTTTTATTCAAATTTTTTTTATCGTCAAAATTTAATTTGACAATTTTTCACTGTGTTTTAATGACATAATTTGAAAAATCCCCTCCCTTGAAACTATCCCAAAAATTTTTAGAAAAAATGAGGGGAACGAATGAATTTTGCCCAAAAATTTTTTAAAAGGGGGAACAAATTTTTGCAAAATAATTCAAAATCATTTTGTTATATTAACCTTTCCTTTTTTTAAAATTTTAACCCGAAATATTTTTATGAAGTTTTTTGAAATTTGAAGAAGAGGGAATGTTTTTCAATTACAAATTCCTTTATTGTTGTTTAATTTTCAAAATTTTAAAATTTTTTGATAATTCAATTTCTTTTTTGTCAAATTCAGTTTGAAATTATCATTGATGTAATGATAGAAACAGGGGAAAACCCAAAAATGAAACTATCAAAAAAAGTTAGAAAAAATGAGGTAATTAATCAAAGTGCAAAAATTTTAAATGGGTTAAAAAAAGTTTTCAAGTAATACAAAATTTATTTTGTTTTATTTAAACTTTCATTTTTGCAAAAAATTTTAAAATAAAAAAATATTTATCTGGTTTTGGAAAATTTAAAAAAAGAGGCTAATGTTCTTTCAATTTTTAAAAAAAAATTGAGTTTATTTTTAAATTTTTTAAAAAGTTAAAATTTTTGATAAATTTAATTTCTTTATTTTCAAATTTAGTTTGACAATTATCACAGTGATGTAAGGGTAGAAATTTCGGAAATCCCAAAAATGAAACTTTCAATAAAGTCCGAAAAAAAGAGGGGTAAGAATCATTGTGCAAAAATTTTAAAAGGGTAAAAAAACGTTGAAGATTTTTACAAAAAGATTTTGTTATCAATTTAAACCCTTCTTTTTTGCAAAAATTTTTTAAATGAAATGTTTTTAGGGGGTTATTTAAATTTAAAAAATGAGGTAATTTTCCCTTTTAAAATTTCCAAAAACCCTTTTTAGTTCATTTAATTTTACCAAAAAACTTTAAAAATTTTTTTTAATTCAATTTTTTTATCGTTTTAAATTTTAATTTTAAATTATCACTGGGAAGTAATGACAAATTAGGAAAAACCAAAAAGTGAAAAATTTTATATAATGTTTAGGGAAAAAAAGAAGGGTTTAAAGAATGATTGTGCAAAAAAATTTTAAAAGGGTTGGGAAAAGTTTTCAAGGGTAGTACAAAATCATTTTGTTTTCATTAAAACCCTTTTTTTATTGCAAAATTTTAACAGAAATGTTTTTAGGGAGTTATTGAAATTTGAAAAAGGGCCCAATGTTCTTTCAAAATTTTAAATTTCCCTTTTTAGTTCATTTAAATTTTTTCAAAAAATTTAAAAAAATTTTTACAATTTTAAATTTTTTTTATTGTGGGAAAATTTGTTTTACAATTTTTCACTGTGATGTAATGATTTTTAATTTCAGGGAAAACCAATAGTGAAACCCAAACAATAATGTTTGAAAAAATGAGGTAAGAATCCCAAAGTGCAAAAATTTTAATTTGGGGAACAAACGTTGCAAGATAATACAAAATCTTTTTTTTCTTTTTAACCCCTTTTAAATTTTGCAAAAAATTTTAAAAAAAAAATGTTTTTATGTGGTTATTGAAATTTTTAAAAAAGAGGCTAAAATTTTTTTTCAATTTTCAAATTTTCCTTTTTTGTTCATTTAAATTTTCAAAAGGGTTTTAAAAATTTTTTATAAATTCCCAATTTTTTTTTGGCCCCAAAATTTAATTTTAAAAATTTTACCGTGATTTTTTGACAGAAAATTTGATAAAAACCCCTAGTGAAAAAATATCAATAATGTTAGAGAAAAAGAGGTAACGAATGAATGTGCAAAAATTTTTTAAAGGGTAACAAATGTAGCAAGATAAAACAAAAACATTTTGTTATGTTTTCCTTTCATTAAATTTTAAATTTTTAACTGAAATGTTTTTAGGGGTTATTGAAATTTTTAAAAAAGAGGCTAATACTCTTTCAATTACAATTCCCCTTTTTAGTTGATTTAATTTTACAAAAGTTTTAAAAAAATTTTATAATTGCCCAAATTTTTTTTTGTCAATTCAAATTTTATAAAAATTTCAATTTGTTTAATGAGGGAATTGAGGAAATCCGACAGTTTTAAAATATCAATAAAGTTAAAAAAATTTAAAGGTTTAAAAAACGAATTTGCCAAAAAATTTTTAAAAGGGGAAAAAATTTTAGCTAATAATTCAAAAAACATTTTTTTTCATTAAACCTTTTTATTATTGTTAAATTTTAACAGAAAGTTTTTTATGTAGTAATTTTAAATTTAAAAGAAAAGGGGTTTAAGGGTTTTTTCAAATTTAAAAAACCCTTGCCCAATTTATTTAATTTTACAAAAGTTTTAAAAATTTTTTATAATTCAAATTTTTTTTTTGTCAAATTCAGTTTTAAATTACACTTTGATGTAAAGATAGAATCAGGGGAAAACCAAAAATGAAAAATATCAAAAATGTCAGAAAAATGGGGAAAAATAACGAATCATTGTGCAAAAATTTTTTTAAAAGGGAACAAACGTTGCAAGATAATTTCAAAAGTTTTGTTTTCAAATTTAAACCCTTCATTTTTGCAAAAAATTTTTAAATAAAAAGTTTTTTTTGGTTATTGAAAATTTTTTGAAGAGGGTAATTTTCTTTCAATTGCAAATCCCTTTTTTTGTTAAATTTAAATTTTTTCAAAAGTTTTAAAAATTTTTTTAATTCAAAATTTTTTTTTTTCCCAAATTCAATTTTGACAATTAACACTGTGATGTAATGAAGAATTAGAGAAAATCCAACAGTGAAAAAAATCTTTAATGTTAGAAAAAAAGGGTAACGAATGAAAGTGCAAAATTTTAAATGGGGAACCCAAAAGTTGCAAAAATTTACAAAATCTTTTTTTTTTCATTAAAATTTTATTTTTTGCAAAAAATTTTTAAATTTAAAAAGTTTTTTTGTGGTTTTGAAATTTTTAAAAAGGGACTAATTTTTTTCAATTACAAATCCTTTATAGTTTATTTAAATTTTTTCAAAAAATTAAAATTTTTTTTTAAAATTTAATTTTTTTTTTGTCAAATTCAATTTTGAAAAATTATCACTTTTGATGTAATTGGGCAAAAAATTTGGGGAAAAACCAACAGGAAACTATATTTAAAAGTTAGAAAAAATTTAGGTAACGAAAAAGAATGTGCAATAAAATTTTAAAAGGGGAACTAACGTTATCATTTTTTTTTTCATTAACCCTTTTATTATTGCAAAAATTTTAACAGAATTTTTTTTATGTGGTTTTTGAAAATTTTAAAAAAGAGGTAAGGGTTTTTTCAATTACAAATTTTCCCTTTTTAGTTTATTTAATTTTACAAAAAATTAAAAATTTTTTTAATTTTTTTTCTTTATTGTCAAATTTTGTTGGAACCCTTTTCATGCGATGTAATGATAGAATTTTTAGGAAAATCCAATAGGAAACTTTCAAAAATGTTAGAAAAAATGAAGGGGAACGAATCAATATGCAAAAATTTTAAATTTTGGGGAAAAAAAATAGTTGCAAGTAATACAAAATCATTTTGTTTTTTATTAACCTTTCAAATTTTTGCAAAATTTTTTAAAAGAAAAGGGTTTTTTTGTAGTTATTTAAAAATTTAAAAAAGAGGCTAATGTTCTTTCAATTACAAAAACCCTTGCAGTTCTTTTAAATTTTTTTAAAAATTAAATTTTTTTATAATTTTATTTTCTTTTTGTCAAAATTCAGTTTGACAATTATTCCCGTGATGTAAATTTATAGAATTACAGGAAATCCCCAAAAAAGAAAAATACCAATAATTTTCAGAAAAAAAGGGGGGGGTTTAAAGTATCATTGTGCAAAAATTTTTTAATGGGTAAAAAAGTTGCAAGATAAAACAAAAAGGGTTTTGTTATCATTAACCATTCTTTTTTTGCAAAAATTTTTTTAATGAAATGTTTTTTGTGGTTATTTAAATTTAAAAAAGAGGCTTAAATTTTTTTTAAATTTAAATCCTTTATTGTTCATTTTTAATTTTTCAAAAAATTTTTAAAATTTTTTTTTTTAATTTAATTTCTTTATTGCCAAATTCAAATTTTACCTTTATCACCCTGATTTATTTTAAAGAATTTTTTTTAAAATCCACCAGTTTAAAAATTCAATAATGTTAGAGAAAAAAGGGTAATTTTATGAATGTGCAAAAAATTTTAAAAAAAGGGAAAAAAATGTAGCAAAATAAAAAATCATTTTGGTTTTCATTAAACCCTTTTTTTATTGTAAAAAATTTTTAAAAGAATGTTTTTATGTAGTTTTTGAAAATTTTAAAAAGAGGCTAAAAAATCTTTTAATTCAAAACCCTTTTTAGTTGATTTAAATTTTACAAAAGTTAAAAAAATTTTGGGTAATTGAAAATTTTTTATTGTTTAAATTCAAATTTTATAATTATCACTATGATTAATTTTTAGAATTTTGAGGAAAACCCCAAAAGTTTTTAAAAAAAACAAATTTTTTTAAAAAAATTGGGGTAAGAAAAGAAATGTCCCAAAATTTTTAAAAGGGGAACAAATTTAGCAAATAATACAAAATCATTTTTTTTTTCATTTTTTAAATTTTTTATTGTTAAAAATTTTAAAAAGAAGTTTTTGATGTAGTTATTGAAATTTAAAAAATGAGGCCCAAAAATTCTTTCAATTTTCAAAACCATTGCAGGGTTTATTTAATTTTTTCAAAAAGTTTAAAAATTTTTGATAAATTTAATTTTTTATTTTTCAAATTCAGTTTGACAAAATTTTCATTGATTTTAATGATAGAAATTTCAGGAAATCCAAAAATGAAAATTTTCCAAAAATGTCAGAAAAAATGAGGTAACGAATCATTGTGCAAAAAATTTTTAAAAGGGTAACAAAAGTTGCAAGAAATTTCAAAATCTTTTGTTTTTTAATTTTAAACCCTTTTTTATTGAAAAATTTTTAAAAGAAATGTTTTTATGTAGTTAAATTTTAAATTTTAAAAAAGAAAGGGTAATGTTTTTCAATTACAAAACGGGTTGCATTTTATTTTTTTTTACAAAAGTTAAAATTTTTTTTTAAAATTCAATTTCTGTAAATTGGGCAAAAACAGTTTTACAATTATACTGTGATGGTTTTAAAATAGAATTTTCATTGAAATCCAATGGAAACTTTTTAAAAATTTTTGAAAAATTTAGGTAAAAGAAAAGAATTTTGCAAAAATTTAAAAAAGGGGAAAAAAAGTTGCAAGATTAATTTAAAAAAAATTTTTTTATCATTAACCCCTTATTATTGCAAAAATTTTTAAATGAAAGGGTTTTTTTGTGGTTATTGAAATTTTTAAAAAAGAGGTAATTTTCTTTCCAAAATTTCAAATCCTTTTTTGTTTTATTTAAAATTTTTCAAAAAGTTAAAAATTTTTTTTAAAATTTAATTTTTTTTTTGTCAAATTCAAATTTGGCAATTAAACACGGTGATGTTAAAGACGAAAATTTTTTAAAATCCACCAGGTGAAACCCATCAATAAAAAGTCAGAAAATGAAGGTTAAAGTTAAAGAAAAGTGCAAAATTTTTAACGGGTAACAAAATGTAGCAAGAAAAATACAAAATTTTATTTTGTTATCATTAACCCTAAGTTATTTTTTAAAAATTTTTTAAAAAAATGTTTTTTTGTAGTTATTTAAAATTTTAAGAAGAGGCTGTGTTCTTTCAAAACAAGGGCCTTTATAGTTCAAATTTAATATTTTAAAAATTAAAATTTTTGATAATTCAAAATTTTTTTATTGTCAAAATTTGTTTGGGCAAAATTTTCACCCGTGAT
Source organism: Laguncularia racemosa (assembly GCA_037954665.1). NCBI lineage: Eukaryota > Viridiplantae > Streptophyta > Magnoliopsida > Myrtales > Combretaceae > Laguncularia > Laguncularia racemosa. The sequence continues at coordinate 8,634 of JBBMOL010002522.1, forward strand.
GTAATGTATTTTTAAGGGAAAAACCAATCGTTGGGGGAAAATATTCCCAAAAATTTTAGAAAAAAAAGGGTAAAAAAAGAATGTGCAAAAATTTTTTAAAAGGGTAACAAAAGTTGCAAAGGGGTAAAACAAAAAAGATTTTGTTATCATTTAAACCCTTTTTTATTGAAAAAATTTCTCTGAATTTTTTTTATGTGGTTTTTTCAAAAATTTTAAAAAAGAGGGTAATTTCCTTTCAATTTTCAAATCCTTTATTTGTTTATTTAATTTTAAAAAAGTTTTAAATTTTTTTTAATTCCCAAATTTTTTTATTGTTTAAATTCAATTTGACAAATTTTCACGTGATGTAAAAGACGGGAAATTTGATAAAATCCCCCATGAAAATTCATAATGTCAGAAAAAAATGGGGGTAACGGAGAAATTTGCAAAAATTTTTTAAAGGGGGAACAAATGTTGCAAGATAATACCCAAAAAAATTTTGTTATTATTAACTATTCGTTTTGTTAAATTTTTTTCAGAAATTTTTTTTGTTTGTTATTTTAAAATTTTAAGAAGAGGCTGGGTTCTTTCAATTACAATCCTTTATAGTCATTTTAAATTTTTCAAAAGTTAAAATTTTTTTTAAATTCCCAATTTTTTTATTTTCAAAAACAGTTTGACAATTATCACTGTTTATGTAATGGGTAGAATTCAGGAAATCCCAAAAGGGGAAACTATCAATAATTTTTTTAAAAAATGAAGGGAACGAATGAATTTGCAAAAATTTTAAAAGAAATAACAAACGTTGCAAAAAATAATACAAAAAGGGTTTTGTTACATTAACCTTTTATTATTGGGAAAAATTTTAAATTTAAATGTTTTTTTGTTTTAAATTTAAATTTTAAAATAGAAACTAATTTTTCTTTCAATTGCAAATCCCTTTTTTGTTTAAATTTTAAATTTTTCAAAGTTAAAATTTTTTTTAATTCAAATTTTTTTAATTCAAAAATTTAATTTTTCAATTATCACTTTGATGTAATGAAAAGAATTAGATAAAAATTTCCCCCAGTGAAAAAATATAATTTAAAGTTAGAAAAAAAAGGGGGGGTTTAAAGAAATGAATTTGCAAAAAAATTTTTAAAAGGGTAACAAATGTAGCAAGTAATTTCCAAAAATTTTTTTTGTTATATTAGCCTTTTTATTATTGTAAATTTTTAACGAAATTTTTTTTATGTAGTTATTGAAATTTGAAGAAGAGGGGTAATGTTCTTTCCCAAAAAAAAAATCCTTTTTAAATTAGTTTAAATTTTTCAAAAAGTTAAAATTTTTTATAATTAAAAAATTTTTTATTGTCAAATTCAATTTGTTTAAATTTTCACTATGATGTAATTAGAGAATTAGATGAAAACCAATTGTTAAACTATCAATAATTTTAAAAAAAATTGAGGTTTGAACGAATGTGCAAAAAAAAATTTTTAAAAAAATTACAAACGTTGCAAGATAATAAAAAAAACATTTTGGGTTTTTTTAAACCTTTTATTTTGCATTTTTTTTAACTAAACGTTTTTTTTGTGGTTAATGAAAATTAAAAGAAGGCTAAAAGTTGTTTCAATTACAAATCCTTTATAGTTATTTTATTTTAAAAAAAGTTTTAAAAAATTTTTATAAAATTTAAAATTTTTTTTTTTGTCAAATTTAATTTGACAATTATCAATGTGAGGTAACGACAAAAAATTTGAGAAAACCCAAAAGTGAAAAAAATATTTTAATTTGGGAAATTGAGGGAACGAATGAAAAAGTGCAAAAATTTTTAAATGGGTAAAAACGTTGCAAGATAGGCAAAATCATTTTGTTTTCCAAATTTAAACCCTTTTATTATTGCAAAATTTTAACAGAAATGTTTTTTTGTAGTTATTGAAATTTTAAAAGGGCTAAAGTTCTTTCAATTACCCAAAAACCTTTTTTTAGTTAAATTTTAAATTTTTCAAAAATTAAAATTTTTGAAAATTTAAATTTTTTATTGTCCCCAAAATTAGTTTGGGCAAATTTTCGTGTGATGTAATGATAGAATTAAGGAAATCCAATAGTGAAAAAAATCAATTTAAAGTTGAAAAAAGGGGTTTAAAGAATTCCAATGTGCAAAAAAATTTTAAAGGGGGAAAAAAAAAGTTGCAAGATAGTACAAAAACATTTTTTTTTCATTAAAACCCCTTTTTTATTGCAAAAATTTTTAAAAAAAATGTTTTTATGTAGTTATCGAAAAATTTTTTAAGAGGCTAAAGTTTTTTCAATTACAAAACCATTGCAGTTAAATTTTAAATTTTTCAAAAGTTAACATTTTTTTTAATTCAATTTTTTTAATTGGGCAAAAATTTAGTTTGACAATTTTTCACTGGGATTTTAATGATTGAAATTTCAGGAAATCCCCCCCTTTAATTTTAAAAATATCAAAAATGTTAAGGGAAAAATGAGGGGAAAGAATCGTTGTGCAAAAATTTTTTAAAGGGTAAAACGTTGCAAGGGTAATACAAAAAGGGTTTTCTTATCTTAACCCAAATTATTATTGCAAAATTTTAACTGAAAATTTTTTTTTGTGGGTTTTTGAAAATTTAAAAAAAGAGGCTAATTTTTTTTCAATTTCAATTTTTTTTATAGTTCATTTAAATTTTCAAAAGTTAAAAATTTTTTATTTTTTAATTTTTTTTTTGTCAAAATTTAATTTGACAAATTTAAAATGTGTTTTAATGACCCGGGAAATAGAGAAAAAAACCCCAAAAATGAAACTATTATAATGTTAGAAAAAAATGAGGTAAGAATGAATGTGCAAAAATTTTAAATGGGTAACAAACGTTGCAAAAATAAAACAAAATAATTTTGTTTTTCATTAAATTTTTTATTATTGCAAAATTTTTTAAATTTAAAAGTTTTTATGTGGGTTTTTGAAAATTTTAAAAAAAGAGGCAAAAGTTTTTTTCAATTACAAAACCTTTAGTTTTATTTAAATTTTTCAAAAGTTAAAAAATTTTTTTTTATTTAAATTTCTTTTTTTTTCAAAAATTTTAAATTTTCAATTTCCACTGTGATGTAATGACAAAATTAGAGAAAATCCAATGTGAAAATTTTATAATGTTAGAAAAAATGGGGGTTACGGGGGGGAATGTGCAAAAATTTTAAATTTGGGGAAAAAAAGTTGCAAGATAAAACAAAAAACATTTTGTTTTCATTTAAATTTTATTATTGCAAAATTTTAACAGAAATGTTTTTTTTGTTTGTTATTGTAATTTGAAGAAGAGGCTTAATGTTTTTTCAAATTTCAATCCTTTATAGTTAAATTTAAAATTTTTCCAAAAAATTAAAATTTTTTAAAATTCAATTTTTTTTTTTTTTAATTCAATTTTTTGGGGCCCAAATTTAAACCCGTGAAGTAATGCGGGAAATTTTGAGAAAAACCAACAGTGAAAATATTTATATTGTTAGAAAAAAAGGGTAACGAATGAATGTGCAAAAAATTTTTAAAAGGGTAACAAAAGTTGCAAGATAAACATTTAAAAATTTTTTTTTCATTTAAAAAAAAAAAAAAAACCCTTTTTTTTTTTGGGAAAAATTTTTTCTTAAATGTTTTTTTGTGGGGTTTTTGAAAAATTTTTAAAAAAGAGGCTAATTTCTCTTTCAATTACAAATCCTTTATAGTTCATTTAATTTTAAAAAAGATAAAAATTTTTGATAATTTTTAAATTTTTTTTTGTCAAATTCAAAATTTTACAATTATCACTTTTGTTTTAATGGGAAAAAATTGAGAAAAACCAACAGTGAAACTATTTATAATTGTTAGAAAAAAATGAGGTAAAGAATTTTGGGAAAAAAATTTTTAAAAGGGTAAAAAAAAAGTTTTCAAGATAGTACCAAAAATCATTTTGTTTTAATTTAAAAATTTTATTATTGCAAAAAATTTTTAAATGAAAAGTTTTTATGTGGTTATTGGGAAAATTTAAATGAAAAGGCTAATTTTTTTTCAATTGCAAATTTTTTATAGTTCATGAAATTTTAAAAAAATTAAAATTTTTTTTATAATTCAAAATTTCCCTTTTTTGGGCAAATTCAATTTTTCAATTTTAAAACTGTGATGTAATGACAGAATTAGTGAAAATCCCAAAAGTGAAAAAATTAAATTTTTAGAAAAAAAAAGAGGGAACGAATGAATTTTGCAAAAATTTTAAATGGGTAACAAAAAGTTGCAAGATAATTTAAAATAATTTTTTTATCATTAAACCCTTTTATTATCGTAAAATTTTAAAAAGAATTTTTTTTTATTTTTGTTATTGAAATTTTTAAGAAGAGGTAGTGTTCTTTTAATTACAAAACCTTTAAAAGTTCATTTAATTTTACAAAAGTTAAATTTTTTATAATTCAAATTTTTTTATTGGGGCAAATTCAGTTTTACAAATATACTGTGAGGTAATGTTTGAAAATTTTAAAGGGAAAACCAATGGTGAAAATAAACAATAATGTTAGAAAAAGGAGGAACGAAAAAAATGTTTCAAAAAATTTTAAAAAGGGGAACAACGTTGCCCAAAATAATAAAAATCATTTTGTTTTCATTAAAATTTCCCTTATTGGAAAAATTTTAACAGAAATGTTTTTATGTAGTTATTGAAATTTAAAGGGAAAAGGCTAAGTTCTTTCAATTAAAAACCATTGCAGTTCATTTAATTTTTCAAATTTTTAAAATTTTGATTAAATTTAAATTTTTTTTTATTTACAAATTTTGTTTGGGCAAATTTTTACGGTTTTGTAATGATAGAAATTTCAGGAAATCCAAAAATGAAACTAACAATAATGTTAGAAAAAATGAGGGGGAACGAATCTTGGGCAAAAAATTTTAAAAGGGGAACAAACGTTTGGGAAGTTAATTTCAAAAAAATTTGTTATCATTAAACCCTTTATTATTGCCAAAATTTTTTAATGGAAATTTTTTTTTTGGGTTATTTAAACTTAAAGAAGTGGCTAATTTTCTTTTAATTGCAAATCTTTATAGTTCATTTAATTTTAAAAAGTTAAAATTTTTTATAAATTTAATTTTTTTTTAGTCAAATTCAATTTTTAAAAATTTAAAACTGTGATGTAAAAGCAGAATTAGAGAAAAACCCCAAAAGGGGAAACTATCTATAATGTTAGAAAAAATGGGGTAATAATGGGAAAGTGCCAAAATTTTAAACGGGTAACAATGTAGCAAGATCATGCCCAAAATTTTTTTATTTTGTTATTTTTTTAACCTTTATTATTGTAAAATTTTAACAGAAAAGTTTTTATGTGTTATTAAATTTGAAGAAGGGTAGTGGGGCCTTTTTAATTAAAACCCTTTTTTGGTTTATTTAATTTTCCCAAAAAAAAAAATTTTTTTATAATTCCCAATTTTTTTTATTGTCAAAATTTAGTTTACAATTATTACTGTGATGTAAAGATAAATTACGGAAATCCCAAAAGGGAAAATCAATAATGTTTGGGAAAAAAAGAGGGAAGAATCAATGTGCAAAAATTTTAAATGGTAAAAAACGTTTTCAAGATAATACAAAATCTTTGTTTCATTTAACTTTCTTATTGCAAAATTTTTAAAAGAAATGTTTTTTTTGTAGTTATTGAAATTTTGGAAGAGGCTACGTTTTTCAATTACAAAAAACCCTTGCAGTTTATTTAATTTTCAAAAGTTAAAAAATTTTTATAATTCAATTTCTTTTTTAACCCAAAATTTAGTTTGACAATTATCACTTTTGATTTTAATTATTGAATTAAGAAAAAAAACAGTGAAACTATCTATAATGTTACAAAAAAGGGGTAACGAATGAATGTGCAAAAAATTTAAAATGGGGAACAAACTTGCAAGATAATACCAAAAAAATTTTGTTATCATTAACAATTTTTTTACTGCAAAATTTTAACCCGAAAAAATTTTTTTTGGTAATTGAAATTTTAAAAAAAGGCTTAAATTTTTGGGTTTTATTTGGGAAAACCTTTTAGTTCATTTAATTTTTCCCAAAAAATTAAAATTTTTTTTTTTAATTTTAATTTCTTTATTGTCAAAATTTAATTTGACAATTATTACTGTTAAAGTAATGACCCGAATTAGATAAAATCCCCCAGTGAAATTATCAATAAGGTTTGAAAAAATGAGGGAACGAATAATGTGCAAAAATTTTAAATGGGGGAACAAAAAAGTAGCCAAAATAATAAAAACATTTTTTTATCACCAACCTTCATTATGTAAAATTTTTTAAAAAAATGTTTTTTTTTGGGAGTTTTTGAAAAATTTTAAGAACAGGCTAATGTTCTTTTTAATTACAAATCCTTTATAGTTCTTTAATTTTAAAAAAATTAAAAAAAATTTTTTATAAATTTAAATTTTTTTATTCAAATTCAAAAATTTTACAATTATCCCCTGTAAAGTAAAGACAGAATTAGAGAAAATCCAACAGTAATACTATCTATAATGTTAGAAAAAATGAAAGGGGAAAGAATGAAAGTTTCAAAATTTTTAAAGGGGGGGAACAAAGTTTCAAGATAATACAAAACTTTTGTTTTCATTAACTTTCCCTTTTGCAAAATTTTAACTGAAAAGGGGTTTTTTTGGGTTATTGAAATTTTAAAAAAGAGGGTAAGTTCTTTCGTTACAAAAAAAATTGCAGTTCCCCTTTTATTTTACAAAAGCTAAAATTTTTTATAATTCAATTTTTTTTAATTTTCAAATTTAAATTTTACAATTTTCAGTGAAGGGAATGATAGAAAAACAGGAAATCGAATAGTGAAACTATCAATAATGTTAGAAAAATGAGGTTTAACCCAATGAAAAGTGGGAAAAAAATTTTAAAAAGGGTAACCAAAAGTAGCAAGATAATACAAAATCTTTTGTTATCATCAGCCTTTCCTTTTTGTAAAATTTTAAAAGAGATATTTTATTTTATTATTGAAAAATTTTAAAAAAGAGGTAATAAATTTTTTTCAATTACAAATCCTTTTTAGTCCATTTAATTTTACAAAAGTTAAAATATTTAAAAATTCCCAAATTTTTTTTTTGTCAAAATTTAATTTGACAAATTTTCACTGTTTATTTAATGACGAATTAAAAGAAAATCCAAAAGGGGAAACTATCTATAAAGTTAGAAAAAAAGGGGTAACGAAAGGGTGTGCCCAAAAATTTTTTTAAAGGGGGAACAAAAGTTGCAAGATAATACAAAATAATTTTGGGTTTTATTTTAAACCCTTTTTTATTGCAAAATTTTAATGAAAAGTTTTAAGTGGTTATTTAAATTTTTAAAAAAAGAGGAAAAGTTCTTTCAATTACAAACTTTTTCAGTTCATTTTATTTTTTCAAAAGCTTTAAAATTTTTTATAATTTTAATTTCTTTATTGTCCCAAATTTAGGGTTTTACAATTTTTTACTGTGACTTTTGATAGAAAATTACAGGGAAAACCAATCGTGAAACTATCAAAAATGTTTGAAAAAAAAGAAGGGAACGAATCAATTGCAAAAATTTTAAGTGGGTAACAAACGTTGCAAGATAATCAAAAACTTTTGGGTTTTTTGAAAAACCCTTTTATTTTTGCCCAAATTTTTAACGAAATGTTTTAAGTAGTTTTTGAAATTTATGGGAAGGGCTACTGTTTTTCAATTACAAAACCATTGCAGGTTTATTTTAATTTTTCAATAGTTAAAATTTTTTGATAATGCAATTTCTTTTTTAAAAATTCAGTTTGACAATTATACTGTAAAGTTTAAAGTAAATTAGAGAAAATCCCAAAATGAAACTATTTTAATGTTACAAAAATTTAAGGTAACGAATGAATGTTTCAAAAAATTTTAAAAGGGGGAAAAACGTTTGCAAAATTTAAAACAAAAAGTTTTTTTATCCCTTAACCAAAATTTATTACTGCAAAAAATTTTAAACCCGAAATGGGTTTTTTTGTTGGGAAAATTTTTAAAAATTTTAAAAAAAAAGGTAATTTTTGTTCAATTGGGAAATCCTTTATAGGGTTTAAATTTTAATTTTTCAAAAATTAAAATTTTTTTTAATTCAATTTTCCCTTTTTTGTGAAATTCAATTTGACAAATTTTTTCTGTGATGTAATGACAGAATTAGATTTAAAAACCCACCCTTTTAAATTTTCAAAAATGTTTGAAAAAATGAGGTAAAAGAATTTAATGTGCAAAAATTTCAAAAGGGTTTCCCAAAAGAGCAAGGGAAAAGAAAAACTTTTGTTAAACACTAACCTTTATTATTGTAAAATTTTAACGAAATTTTTTTATGTATTATTGAAATTTGGGAAAAAGAGGCTAATGTTCTTTCAATTACAAAAACCTTTATAGTTTTTATTTAATTTTTCAAAAATTAAAATTTTGATAAAATTTAAAATTTTTTTATTGTCAAATTCAATTTGACAATTAAAACCCTATCAGTAATACAGAATTAGAGAAAATCCAACAGTAATACTATCCTATAAAGTTAGAAAAAAAGAGGTAACGATGAAAATGTGCAAAATTTTTAAAGGGGTAACCCCAAAAGTTGCAAAAATAAAACAAAAAACATTTTGGGTTTTTATTAACCTTCATTATTGCAAAATTTTATCTGAAATGTTTTTATGTGGTTTTTTGAAATTTAAAAAAGAGGCTTTAATGTTTTTTCAGTTTCAAAAAAAATTGCAGTTCATTTTATTTTACAAAAGCTAAATTTTTTTATAATTCAATTTTTTTATTTTCAAAAATTTAATTTGACAATTTTCACTGTGATGTAAAGAATTTGAATTTTCAGGGAAAACGAATTTTTGAAAAATATCAATAATGTTAGAGAAATGAGGGGAAAAGAATGAATGTGCAAAAATTTTTTAAAAGGGGAACAAATGTTTGCAAGATAATCAAAATAAAATTTTTTTATCATCACCTTTCATTAAATTTTAAAAAAATTTTAAAAGAGAAAAAAATGTATTTTTTGAAATTTTAAAAAAAAAATGGCTAATATTCTTTTTAATTACAAATTTCCCTTTTTAGTCCATTTAATTTTACAAAAGTTAAAATATTTGATAAAACAATTTCTTTTTTGGGCAAATTAAATTTTACAAATTTTTACTGTGATATAATACAAAATTTGAGAAAATCCAACAGTGAAAAAATATCTATAAAGTTTTGAAAAAAAGAGGTAACGAAGAATTTTGGGGAAAAAATTTTTAAAGGGGTAACAAACGTTGCAAGATAAAACCCCAAAACATTTTTTTTTCATTAAACCCTTTTATTATTTCAAAAAATTTTTAAATGAAAGGGGTTTTTTTTGGGTTTTGGGGAAAATTTTAAAAAAGAGGGGGAAGTTCTTTCAATTCAAAACAATTGCAGTTCATTTAATTTTGCAAAAATTTAAAAAAAATTTGAAAAATTCAATATCTTTAAATGTCAAAAATTTAATTTGACAAATTAAACACTGTGTGTAAAGACAGAATTAGATAAAAATTTTTAACAGTGAAAAAAATCAATAATTGTAGAAAAAATGGGGGGAAAAGAAAGAAAAGAGCAAAAATTTTAAACGGGTTTAAAAAATGTGGGAAAATCATACCAAAAAACATTTTTTTTATCATTAACCCTTTTATTATTGTAAAATTTTTTCAAATTTTTTTTATGTAGTTTTTTGAAATTTGAAAAGAAAAGGTAGTGTTTATTTAATTACAAATCCTTTATAGTTCTTTAAAATTTTCAAAAATTAAAATTTTTGATAATTTTTAAATTTTTTATTGTCAAATTTCAAATTGACAATTTTCTGTGATGTAATGATTTGAATTCAGGAAATCCAATAATTTAAACTTTCAATAATGTCGAAAAAAATGAGGTAACGAATCATTGTGCAAAAAATTTTTTTAAAGGGGTGACAAACGGCATGATAATACAAAAAGATTTTGATTCATTAACCCTTCATTATTTCAAAATTTTAACTTTAAATGTTTTTACGTGGTTTTTGAAATTAAAGAAGAAGGCTAATTTTCTTTCAATTTCAAATCCTTTATAGTTTTAATTTTAAATTTTTCAAAATTAAAAATTTTTTTTAAATTTAATTTCCCTTTTTTGTAAAAACAATTTGAAAATTAAAACCCCTGTGATGTAATGAAAAGAATTAATAAAATCCACCCGTGAAACTATCAAAAAATGTTAGAAAAAAATAGGTAACGAATGAATGAGCCCAAAAATTTTAAAAAGGGTAACAAAGTTAGCAAGATCATCAAAATCATTTTGTTACATTAACCTTTTTTTTATTGTAAAATTTTAACAGAAATGTTTTTTTTTAGTTATTGAAATTTTTTGAAGAGGCAAATGTTCATTCAATTTTCAAATCCTTTCTAGTTTTTTTAATTTTTCAAAAATTAAAATTTTTGATAATTCAATATATTTATTTTTCAAATTTCAGTTTGACAAATTTTCACTGTGATGTAAGAAGGGAAATTTAAAGGGAAAACCAATAATGAAAATATCAAAAATGTCAAAAAAAAATGAGGGAACAATCATTGTGCAAAAATTTTAAAAGGGTAACAAAACGTTGCAAGATAATACAAAAAAAATTTAGTTATGATTAACCATTCATTAAGCAAAAAATTTTAAATGAAATGTTTTTTTTGTGGGTTTTTTAAAAACCCAAAAAGAGGCTTAAATTTTTTTTCAAAAGCAAAAACCCCTTTTTAGTTCATTTAAATTTGCAAAAGTTAAAAAAATTTGATAAATTTAATATCTTTTTAATGTCAAATTCAATTTGACAATTTTCCCCTGTGATGTTAAAGACAGAATTTGATAAAATCCAACAGTGAAAAATTTAATAATGTTAGAAAAAAAGGGGGGGTAACGAATGAAAGGGGCAAAATTTTAAAAGGGTTTAAAAAATGTAGCAAGACATACAAAAACATTTTGTTTTCATTAACCTTTCAATTTTTGTAAAAAATTTTTAAAAGAAATTTTTTTTATTAGTTATTAAATTTGAAGAAAAGGCAGTGTTCAATTTAATTTCAAAACCCCTTTTTAGTTCATTTAATTTTAAAAAAAGTTTTAAAAATTTTTTTAAATTTAAAATTTTTTTAATTTTCAAAATTTAGTTTGAAATTATCCACTGTGATGTAATGATAGAATTACAGGAAAAACCCCAAAAATGAAACTATCAAAAATGTCCCGAAAAGATGAAGGGAACGAATCATTGTGCAAAATTTTTAAAAGGGTAACAAACGTTGCATGATAATACAAAAAGATTTTGATATCATTTTAAACCCTTTATTATTCAAAATTTTAACAAAAATGTTTTTTTGTGGTTATCGAAACTTAAAAAATAATTTTTCTTTAATTGGGGAAAACCTTTTTAGTTTATTTTAAATTTTTCAAAAGTTAAAATTTTTTATAATTTTTATTTCTTTATTGTCAAATTCAATTTGAAATTTAAAACTGTGAGTAATGACAGAATTAAAATAAAACCACCCTGAAACTATCAAAAAATGTTAGAAAAATTTAGGGAACGAATGAATGGCAAAAATTTTTTAAAGGGAACAAATGTAGCAAGATCATACCAAAAAACATTTTGTTATCATTAACCTTTTTATTTTGTAAAATTTTAAAAGAAATGTTTTTATGTAGTTATTGAAAATTTGGGAAGAAGAGGGCCCTTTTGTTCTTTCAATTACAATCCTTTCTGTTCATTTAATTTTACAAAGTTAAAATTTTTGATTAAATTTAAAAATTTTTTTTTGTCAAATTAGTTTGACAATTATTCCCCTGTGATGTAATTTATAGAATTACGGAAATCCAATAAAGAAAAAATCAATAATGTCAGAAAAAATAGGTTAAAGAATCATTGTGCAAAAATTTTAAATGGGTAACAAAAGTTGCAAGATAAAAAAAATTTAGTTATATTAACCAAATTAATTTTAGCAAAATTTTTAAATGAAATTTTTTTTTTGGGGGTTTTGAAACCTTTAAAAAAGAGGGTAAAATTTTCTTTCAATTTTCAAATCCTTTATAGTTTTATTTAATTTTGCAAAATTAAAAATATTTGATAAAACAATTTTCTTTCTGTCAAATTCAATTTGACAATTTTCCTGTGAGAATGACAAATTAGAAAAATTTCCCAAAAGTGAAATATCAATAAAGTTAGAAAAAAATTTAGGTTAAAAGGGAAGAAAGAGCAAAAAATTTTTAAAAAAGGGGAACAAATGTAGCAAAATCATACAAAATCATTTTTTTATCATTAAACCCTTTTATTTTTGTAGAATTTTAACAGAAAAGTTTTTATGTAGTTATTGAAATTTGAAGAAGTGGGGAGTGGGTTTATTCAATTTCAAATCCCTTTTTTGTTTATTTAATTTTTCAAAAGTTAAAATTTTTGATAATTCAATTTTTTTTATTGTCAAAATTTAGTTTGACAATTATTTACTGTGATGTAATGATAGGGAAAAAACCCGGAAATCCAAAAATGAAACTTTTCAAAAATGTCAGAAAAGATGAGGGGAAAGAAAACATTGTGCAAAAATTTTAAATGGGGAAAAAAGTTGCATGGGTAATACAAAAGGTTTTGATATCTTAACCCTTTATTTTGCAAAATTTTTAAAAGAAATGTTTTTTTCGTGGTTTATTTAAACTTTTTAAAAAAAAAAAGGCTAATTTTCTTTCAATTGCAAATCCTTTATAGTTCATTTAATTTTTCAAAAATTTAAAATTTTTTATAATTTTAATTTTTTAAATTTTTCAAATTTTAATTTGACCCCTTATCACAGTGATTTTAAAGCAGAATTAGATAAACCACCAGTAACAACAATAATGTTAGAAAAAATTTAGGTAAAGAATGAATGAGCAAAAATTTTAAACGGGTTAAAAAATGTACAAGATCATAAAAAACATTTGTTACCTTAACCTTTCATTATTGTAAAATTTTTAAAAAAATGTTTTTTAAAGTAGTTTTTGGGAAAATTTTAAGAAGAGGCTTTGTGTTCTTTCAATTACAATCCTTTAATTTTCATTTAATTTTTTTCAAAAGTTTTAAAATTTTTTATAAATTCCCAAATTTTTTTATTTTCCCAATTCATTTGGGCAATTATCCTGTGATGTAATTATAGAATTCAGGAAATCCCCAAAAGTGAAACTATAAAAAATGTTAAAAAAAATGAGGGGAATTAATCAATGTTTCAAAAAATTTTTAAATGGGGAAAAAAAAGTTTCAAAATAATACAAAAACATTTTTTTTCATTTAAACTTTCATTATTGCAAAATTTTAACAGAAATTTTTTTTATGTAGATATTGAAATTTTAAAAAGGGGGGCTAATTTTCTTCAATTTCAAAACCATTGCAGTTCATTAAATTTTTCAAAATTACAATTTTTGAAAATTTAAATTTTTTTTATTTTCAAAATTCCCGTTTTTACAATTATCACTGTGAAAGTAATGATAGAATTTTAAAAGGAAAACCCCAAAAATGAAAATTCAATAATGTCAGAAAAAAATGAGGGTTTAAAAATTTATTTTGCAAAAATTTTTTAAAAGGGTAAAAAACGTTTTCCCAAAATAAAACAAAAAAATTTTTTATCGTTAACCATTCATTAAATTCAAAAATTTTTTTTTCGAAATGTTTTTTTATGGTTTTTGAAATTAAAGAAGAGGCTAATTTTCTTTCAATTTTCAAAACCTTTTAGTTCATTTTTAAATTTTTTAAAAGTTAAAATTTTTTATAATTCAATTTCTTTATTGTCCAAAAATTTAATTTGACAAAATTTTCACTTTTTGATTAACGACTGAATTAGATAAAAAACCACCCGTGAAACTTTCAAAAAATTTAGAAAAAATGAAAAGGGAACGAATGAATGTTTTCAAAAAAATTTTAAAAGGGTAACAAAAGTAGCAAAATAATACAAAAAACATTTTTTTTATCATTAAACCCCCCATTATTGTTTAAATTTTTTTAAAAGAAATGTTTTTAGTTTTTATTGAAATTTGAAGAAAAAAGGGGGGTGTTTTTTCCCAATTTCAAATTTCCCTTTTTAGTTTATTTAAATTTTTCAAAAATTAAAATTTTTTTTAATTTTTAAATTTTTTTTATTGTCAAATTCATTTTTACAATTTTCACTGTGAAAAAAAAAAAAATTGGGTTTTCATGTTTTTTAATTAAAAAGGGAAAACCAATCGTGAAAAATATAATAATGTTAGAAAAAAAGAGGGAAAAATCAAAGTGCAAAAATTTTAAATGGGTAAAAACGTTTCAAGATAATACAAAAAATTTTGTTTCATTTAACTTTTATTATTGCAAAAATTTAAAAGAAATTTTTTATGTATTTGAAATTTAAAAAAAGGGAATGTTCTTCAAAACAAAACCATTGATTCATTTAATTTTTCAAAAATTTAAAAATTTTTTGTTTCAATTTCTTTATTGTCAAAATTTAGTTTGAAAATTATCACGTGATGTAATGATAGAATTACAGAAAACCAAAAAAAGAAAATCAAAATGAGAAAAAATAGGGAAGAATATTGGCAAAATTTTAAATGGGGAAAAACGTGAAGATAATACAAAAAGATTTTTTATCATTTAAACCCTTCATTATTGAAAAAATTTTAAAGAAATGTTTTTTTGTGGTTATTGAAACTTAAAAAAGGGGGTAATTTTATTTTTAATTCAAATCCTTTATGTTCATTTTTTTTACAAAAGTTTAAAATTTTTATAATTAAAATTTTTTTTTGTCAAATTCAATTTGACAATTACACTGTTGAAACGAAATTTGATAAAACCACCCGTGAAAAATAAAAAATGTTAGAAAAAATGAGGTAAAGAATGAATGGGAAAATTTTAACGGGGAACAAATGTAGCAAGATCATCAAAATCATTTTGTTATCATTAACCTTTCTTATTGTAAAATTTTAACAAAATTTTTTAATTTATTTTTTGAAAATTTTAAGAAGAGGCTAGTGTTTTTTCAATACAAACCCTTTTTTTTTTCATTTAATTTTTCAAAATAAAATTTTTTTAT
>JBBMOL010002523.1:0-13820 GCA_037954665.1 Laguncularia racemosa
GGCAGTTGTCAACGCAAATATTGTCGTTACAAACATAGCTGCTACAAATATCATCGCTACAAATGTTGTCAACGTTGTTGCTGCCATCGCGATGAAAATGTCACGGCCACAATTTTAATCACTCTATGTATTGTCACTATAAATTTCCATGTCGTTACTAAAAAAAAGTGGCTGCAATTACCACTACAACAAATGTTGTCGTTGCAAATATTGTCACTACAAACATTCTAACCACAAATATCGTTGCGGCAGTTGTCACCGCAAATATTGTCGTTACAAACATAGCTGCTACAAATATCATCGCAACAAATGTTGTCAACGTTGTTGCTGCCATCGCGATGAAAATGTCACGGCCACAATTTTAATCACTCTATGTATTGTAACTATAAATTTCCAAGTCGTTACTCAAAAAAAGTTGCTGCAATTACCACTACAACAAATGTTGTCGCTGCAAATATTGTCACTACAAACATTCTAACCACAAATATCATTGCGGCAGTTGTCAACGCAAATATTGTCGTTACAAACATAGCTGCTACAAATATCATCGCTACAAATGTTGTCAACGTTGTTGCTGCCATCGCGATGAAAATGTCACGGCCACAATTTTAATCACTCTATGTATTGTCACTATAAATTTCCAAGTCGTTACTCAAAAAAAGTAGCTGCAATTACCACTACAACAAATGTTGTCGTCGAAAATATTGCCACTACAAACATTCTAACCACAAATATCATTGCGGCAGTTGTCACCGCAAATATTGTCGTTACAAACATAGCTGCTACAAATATCATCGCTACAAATGTTGTCAACGTTGTTGCTGCCATCGCGATGAAAATGTCACGGCCACAATTTTAATCACTCTATGTATTGTCACTATAAATTTCCAAGTCGTTACTCAAAAAAAGTGCTGCAATTACCACTACAACAAATGTTGTCGCTTGCAAATATTGTCACTACAAACATTCTAACCACAAATATCGTTGCGGCAGTTGTCACCGCAAATATTGTCGTTACAAACATAGCTGCTACAAATATCATCGCAACAAATGTTGTCAACGTTGTTGCTGCCATCGCGATGAAAATGTCACGGCCACAATTTTAATCACTCTATGTATTGTCACTATAAATTTCCAAGTCGTTACTCAAAAAAAGTGCTGCAATTACCACTACAACAAATGTTTCGTCGAAATATTGTCACTACAAACATTCTAACCACAAATATCATTGCGGCAGTTGTCACCGCAAATATTGTCGTTACAAACATAGCTGCTACAAATATCTTCGCTACAAATGTTGTCAACGTTGTTGCTGCCATCGCGATGAAAATGTCACGGCCACAATTTTAATCACTCTATGTATTGTCACTATAAATTTCCAAGTCGTTACTCAAAAAAAGTTGCTGCAATTACCACTACAACAAATGTTGTCGTGCAAATATTGTCACTACAAACATTCTAACCACAAATATCATTTGCGGCAGTTGTCACCGCAAATATTGTCGTTACAAACATAGCTGCTACAAATATCATCGCAACAAATGTTGTCAACGTTGTTGCTGCCATCGCGATGAAAATGTCACGGCCACAATTTTAATCACTCTATGTATTGTAACTATAAATTTCCAAGTCGTTACTCAAAAAAAGTAGCTGCAATTACCACTACAACAAATGTTTTCGTCGAAAATATTGCCACTACAAACATTCTAACCACAAATATCATTGCGGCAGTTGTCACCGCAAATATTGTCGTTACAAACATAGCTGCTACAAATATCTTCGCTACAAATGTTGTCAACGTTGTTGCTGCCATCGCGATGAAAATGTCACGGCCACAATTTTAATCACTCTATGTATTTTCACTATAAATTTCCAAGTCGTTACTCAAAAAAAGTTGCTGCAATTACCACTACAACAAATGTTGTCGCTGCAAATATTGTCACTACAAACATTCTAACCACAAATATCATTGCGGCAGTTGTCAACGCAAATATTGTCGTTACAAACATAGCTGCTACAAATATCATCGCAACAAATGTTGTCAACGTTGTTGCTGCCATCGCGATGAAAATGTCACGGCCACAATTTTAATCACTCTATGTATTGTCACTATAAATTTCCAAGTCGTTACTCAAAAAAAGTGCTGCAATTACCACTACAACAAATGTTGTCGCTGCAAATATTGTCACTACAAACATTCTAACCACAAATATCATTGCGGCAGTTGTCACCGCAAATATTGTCGTTACAAACATAGCTGCTACAAATATCATCGCTACAAATGTTGTCAACGTTGTTGCTGCCATCGCGATAAAATGTCACGGCCACAATTTTAATCACTCTATGTATTGTCACTATAAATTTCCATGTCGTTACTCAAAAAAGTGCTGCAATTACCACTACAACAAATGTTGTCGTGAAATATTGCCACTACAAACATTCTAACCACAAATATCATTGCGGCAGTTGTCACCGCAAATATTGTCGTTACAAACATAGCTGCTACAAATATCATCGCTACAAATGTTGTCAACGTTGTTGCTGCCATCGCGATGAAAATGTCACGGCACACAATTTTAATCACTCTATGTATTGTACTATAAATTTCCAAGTCGTTACTCAAAAAAAGTGCTGCAATTTACCACTACAACAAATGTTGTCGTCTGCAAAATATTGTCACTACAAACATTCTAACCACAAATATCATTGCGGCAGTTGTCACGCAAATATTTGTCGTTACAAACATAGCTGCTACAAATATCATCGCTACAAATGTTGTCAACGTTGTTGCTGCCATCGCGATGAAAATGTCACGGCCACAATTTTTAATCACTCTATGTATTGTAACTATAAATTTCCAAGTCGTTACTCAAAAAAAGTAGCTGCAATTACCACTACAACAAATGTTGTCGTGAAATATTGCCACTACAAACATTCTAACCACAAATATCATTGCGGCAGTTGTCACCGCAAATATTGTCGTTACAAACATAGCTGCTACAAATAACTTCGCTACAAATGTTGTCAACGTTGTTGCTGCCATCGCGATGAAAATGTCACGGCCACAATTTTAATCACTCTATGTATTGTCACTATAAATTTCCAAGTCGTTACTCAAAAAAATAGTTGCAATTACCACTACAACAAATGTTGTCGTTGAAAAAATTGCCACTGCAAACATTCTAACCACAAATATCATTGCGGCAGTTGTCACCGCAAATATTGTCGTTACAAACATAGCTGCTACAAATATCATCGCTACAAATGTTGTCAACGTTGTTGCTGCCATCGCGATGAAAAATGTCACGGCCACAATTTTAATCACTCTATGTATTGTCACTATAAATTTCCAATGTCGTTACTCAAAAAAAGTTGCTCAATTACCACTACAACAAATGTTGTCGTGCAAATATTGTCACTACAAACATTCTAACCACAAATATCATTGCGGCAGTTGTCACCGCAAATATTGTCGTTACAAACATAGCTGCTACAAATATCATCGCAACAAATGTTGTCAACGTTGTTGCTGCCATCGCGATGAAAATGTCACGGCCACAATTTTTAATCACTCTATGTATTGTCACTATAAATTTCCAAGTCGTTACTCAAAAAAAGTGCTGCAATTACCACTACAACAAATGTTTCGCTGAAATATTGTCACTACAAACATTCTAACCACAAATATCGTTGCGGCAGTTGTCACCGCAAATATTGTCGTTACAAACATAGCTGCTACAAATATCTCGCTACAAATGTTGTCAACGTTGTTGCTGCCATCGCGATGAAAATGTCACGGCCACAATTTTAATCACTCTATGTATTGTTCACTATAAATTTCCAAGTCGTTACTCAAAAAAGTTGCTGCAATTACCACTACAACAAATGTTGTCGCTGCAAATATTGTCACTACAAACATTCTAACCACAAATATCATTGCGGCAGTTGTCAACGCAAATATTGTCGTTACAAACATAGCTGCTACAAATATCATCGCAACAAATGTTGTCAACTGTTGTTGCTGCCATCGCGATGAAAATGTCACGGCCACAATTTTAATCACTCTATGTATTGTCACTATAAATTTCCAAGTCGTTTACTTTTTAATCACTCTATGTATTGTCACTATAAATTTCCAAGTCGTTACTCAAAAAAAGTTGCTGCAATTACCACTACAACAAATGTTGTCGCTGCAAATATTGTCACTACAAACATTCTAACCACAAATATCATTGCGGCAGTTGTCAACGCAAATATTGTCGTTACAAACATAGCTGCTACAAATATCTCGCTACAAATGTTGTCAACGTTGTTGCTGCCATCGCGATAAAATGTCACGGCACAATTTTAATCACTCTATGTATTGTACTATAAATTCCAAGTCGTTACTAAAAAAAGTGCTGCAATTACCACTACAACAAATGTTTCGTGAAATATTGCACTACAAATTCTAACCACAAAATTCATTGCGGCAGTTGTCACCGCAAATATTGTCGTTACAAACATAGCTGCTACAAATATCATCGCTACAAAGTTGTCAACGTTGTTGCTGCCATCGCGATAAAATGTCACGGCCACAATTTTAATCATCTATGTATTGTCACTATAAATTCAGTCGTTACTCAAAAAAAGTGGTGCATTACCACTACAACAAATGTTGTCGTGCAAATATTCACTACAAACATTCTAACCACAATATCATTGCGGCAGTTGTCACCGCAATATTGTCGTTACAAACATAGCTGCTACAATATCATCGCACAAATGTTGTCAACGTTGTTGTGCCATCGCGATGAAATGTCACGGCCACAATTTTAATCACTCTATGTATTGTACTATAAATTTCCAAGTCGTTACTAAAAAAAGTTGCTGCAATTACCACTACAACAAATGTTGTCGTCAAATATTGCACTACAAACATTCTAACCACAAATATCATTGCGGCAGTTGTCACCCAAATATTTCGTTACAAACTAGCTGCACAAATATCTCGCTACAAATGTTGTCAACGTTGTTGCTGCCATCGCGATAAAAATGTCACGGCCACAATTTTAATCACTCTATGTATTGTCACTATAAATTCCATGTCGTTACTCAAAAAGTGCTGCAATTACCACTACAACAAATGTTGTCGTGCAAATATTGCACTACAAAATTCTAACCACAAATATCATTGCGGCAGTTGTCACCGCAAATATTGTCGTTACAAACATAGCTGCTACAAATATCATCGCTACAAATGTTGTCAACGTTGTTGGCCATCGCGATAAAATGTCACGGCCACATTTTAATCACTCTATGTATTGTACATAAATATTTCCAATCGTTACTCAAAAAGTTGCTGCAATTACCACTCAACAAATGTTTTCGTCGAAATTTACACTACAAACATTCAACCCAAATATCATTGCGCATGCACGCAAATATTTCGTTACAAACATAGCTGCTACAAATATCTTCGCTACAAATAGTTTGTCAACGTTGTTGCTGCATCGCGATAAAATGTCACGGCCACAATTTTAATCACTCTATGTATTGTCACTATAAATTTCAAGTCGTTACTCAAAAAAAGTGTGCAATTACCACTACAACAAATGTGTCGTGCAAATATTGTCACTACAAACATTCTAACCAAAATATCATTGCGGCAGTTGTCACCGCAAATATTGTTTAGATTTCACTATAAATTTCCAAGTCTTATCTAAAAAAGTTGCTGCAATTACCACTACAACAAATGTTGTCGCTGAAATATTGTCACTACAACATTCTAACCACAAATATCATTGCGGCAGTTGTCAACGCAAATATTGTCTTACAAAATAGCTCTACAATATCATCGCAACAAAGTTGTCAAGTTGTTGCTGCCATCGCGATAAAATTACGCACAATTTTAATCACTCTATGATGTTAAAAATGTTAAACTATTAACTCATTGTCGTAACCCAATTCTAAATACATTGCGGCAGTTGTCACCGCAATATTGTCGTTACAAACATAGTGCTACAAATACACCACAAATGTTGTCAACGTTGTTGCTGCCATCGCGATAAAATGTCACGCACATTTTAATCACTCTATGTATTGTACATAAATTTCCAGTCGTTACCAAAATATTCAATTTGCGGCAAATTGTCAACCTCAAATTATTGGTGTACAAAGGGGGGGGGGGGGATTGTACTATAAATTTCCATGTCGTTACTAAAAAAGTAGCTGCAATTACCACTACAAAAATGTTGTCGTGAAATATTGCACTACAAACATTCTAACCACAAATATCTTGCGGCAGTTGTCACCGCAAATATTGTCGTACAAACATAGCTGCTACAAAATCATCGCACAAATGTTGTCAACGTTGTTGTTGCCATCGCGATGAAAATGTCACGGCCACATTTTAATCACTCTATGATTGACTTAATTTCCAGTCGTTCTCAAAAAAATGCTGCAATTACCACTACAACAAATGTTTCGTGAAATTTGCACTACAAACATTCTAACAAAATATCATTGCGGCAGTTGTCCACGCAAATATTTCACTATAAATTTCCAAGTCGTTACTCAAAAAAAGTTGCTGCAATTACCACTACAACAAATGTTGTCGCTGCAAATATTGTCACTACAAACATTCTAACCACAAATATCATTGCGGCAGTTGTCAACGCAAATATTGTCGTTACAAACATAGCTGCTACAAATATCATCGCTACAAATGTTGTCAACGTTGTTGCTGCCATCGCGATGAAAATGTCACGGCCACAATTTTAATCACTCTATGTATTGTAACTATAAATTTCCAAGTCGTTACTCAAAAAAAGTAGCTGCAATTACCACTACAACAAATGTTTGTCGTCGAAAATATTGCCACTACAAACATTCTAACCACAAATATCTTTCTAACACAAATATCTTGCGGAGTTGTCACGCAAATATGTGTACAAACATAGCTGCACAAATATCTCGCACAAGTTGTCAACTTGTTGTGCCATCGCGATGAAATGTCGGCCCATTATCATTATGTTTGTACTATAATTTCAGTCGTTACTAAAAAAGTGTCAATTACCCACAACATGTTGTCTCAAATATTGTCACTACAACTTACAAAATATCTGCGGCAGTTGTCACGCAAATATGTATTGTCACTATAAATTTCAGTCGTTACTAAAAAAAGTGCTGCAATTACCACTACAACAATGTTGTGTGCAAATATTGTCATACAAACATTCTAACACAAATATCTTGCGGCAGTTGTCACGCAAATATTGTCGTTACAAACATAGTGCTACAAATATCTCGCACAATGTTGTCAACGTTTTGCTGCCATCGCGATAAAATGTCACGGCCACAATTTTAATCACTATGTATTGTCACTATAAATTCAGTCGTTACTCAAAGTTGCTGCAATTACACTACAACAAATGTTGTCCGCAAATATTGCACTACAAACATTCTAACCAAATATCATTGCGGCAGTTGTACGCAAATATTGTCGTTACAAACATAGCTGCTACAAATATCATCGCAAAAAGTTGTCAACGTTGTTGTGCCATCGCGATGAAAATGTCACGGCCACAATTTTAATCACTCTATGTATTGTACTATAATTCCATGTCGTTACTAAAAATGCGCAATTACCTACAACAATGTTGTCGTCGAAATATTGCCATACAAAATTCTACACAATATCATTGCGGGTTGTCAGCAAATATTGTGTTACAAACTAGCTGCTACAGTCGTTACTCAAAAAATGTAGCTGCAATTACCACTACAACAAATGTTGTCGTGAAAATATTGCACTACAAACATTCTAACCACAAATATCATTGCGGCAGTTGTCACCGCAAATATTGTCGTTACAAACATAGCTGCTACAAATATCTTCGCTCAAATGTTGTCAACGTTGTTGCTGCCATCGCGATTGAAAATGTCACGGCCACAATTTTAATCACTCTATGTATTGTCACTATAAATTTCCATGTCGTTACTAAAAAAAAGTGCTGCAATTACCACTACAACAAATGTTGTCGTTGCAAATATTGTCACTACAAACATTCTAACCACAAATATTCTGCGGCAGTTGTCACCGCAAATATTGTCGTTACAAACATAGCTGCTACAAATATCATCGACAAATGTTGTCAACGTTGTTGCTGCCATCGCGATGAAATGTCACGGCCACAATTTTAATCACTCTATGTATTGTCACTATAAATTTCCATGTCGTTACTCAAAAAAAGTGCTGCAATTACCACTACAACAAATGTTGTCGTGCAAAATATTGTCACTACAAAACATTCTAACCACAAATATCATTGCGGCAGTTGTCACCGCAAATATTGTCGTTACAAACATAGCTGCTACAAATATCTTCGCTACAAATGTTGTCAACGTTGTTGCTGCCATCGCGATAAAATGTCACGGCCACAATTTTAATCACTCTATGTATTGTCACTATAAATTTCAAGTCGTTACTCAAAAAAAGTTGCTGCAATTACCACTACAACAAATGTTGTCGTGCAAATATTGTCACTACAAACATTCTAACCACAAATATCATTGCGGCAGTTGTCAACGCAAATATTGTCGTTACAAACATAGCTGCTACAAATATCTCGCTACAAATGTTGTCAACGTTGTTGCTGCCATCGCGATGAAAATGTCACGGCCACAATTTTAATCACTCTATGTATTGTACTATAAATTTCCAAGTCGTTACTCAAAAAAAAAGTGCTGCAATTACCACTACAACCACAATTTTAATCACTCTATGTATTGTCACTATAAATTTCCATGTCGTTACTAAAAAAAGTGGCTGCAATTACCACTACAACAAATGTTGTCGTCAAATTTGTCTCAACTTCACCACAATACATTCATAACCAAATATTCGTTCAACATGTACTCACGCAAAATGTTTCAACTGTTGCTACATCCGTAAAATGTGCACATTTTTACCATGATAATGTCACGAACATTTTACTCAAATATGTACTAATTCCAAACAATGTTTCGTAAAAATTGATCACTACAACAATTTCTAAATATTGCGCATTTCAACCAAAATTGTCGTTACAATCTCTACAAATATATCGACAAATGTGTCAAATTTGCTGCCATCGCGATGAATGTCACGGCCACAATTTTAAAAGTATTCACAATTAATCATCTTATAAAAATTCTGCATTACCAAAACAAATGTTCCCAAAATTGTCTCAAAATTCAACAAATTCTTCACAATATCACGCGATTGTCGCAAAATTGCGTACAAAATCTGCTACAAATTTTCACGTTATGTGCAACGTGAATGCACGCCCATTTAATACATGTATTGCACATAATTTCAAGTTACTCAAAATTCTAATTCCAAACATTTTCAAAATAGTCATACCACTCAACCAAATTCTTGCGGCATTTCACAAAATTCTACAAAATCTGCGCATTTCACCAAATTTGTCGTGTCTACGCGTAAAATTCCGCCACAATTTTAACTTGTTGTCATCATAAATTCACGGCCATTTTAATAAAAATGATTCACTAAATCAATGTTCTAAAAATTGCTACAAATTCACACAAAAATTTGCGGCAATTGTCACCAAATATCACAACTATCTGCCATTTCACGCAAAATTGTCGTTAACTGGCAACATATCGGCACAATTTTAACTTGTATTGCACTATAAAATGTCCAGCTCAATTAAAATGTATGCCATAAATTCATGTTTACTCAAAAATTGCATACTCACAAATTTTACCAAATATTGCTTACAAAATTTCACAAACATGCTGCATCACGCAAATTTGTCAAACATGCTGCTCAAAATCCGCACAATTTAACTTTGATGCATCATAAAGTCACGCACAATAATCCTTACATAACAATTTTCAGTTTCCTAAAAATAACCAATTACATACACAGTTGTATTGCAATATGTCGTTACAAACATAGCTGCTAAATATCTTCGCACAAGTTGTCAACGTTGTTGCTGCCAGGATGAAATTCAGGCACAATTTTAATACTCTATGTATTGTACTATAAATTTCAGTCGTTACTAAAAAAAGTGCTGCAATTACATACAACAATGTTGTGTGAATTTGCACTACAAACATAACCAAATATCTTGCGGGTTGTCACGCAAATATTGTCGTACAAATAGTGCTACAATTCTGCACAAATGTTGTCAACGTGTTGTGCCATCGCGATGAAATGTCACGGCCAATTTAATCATCTATGTTTGTACTATAAATTTCAGTCGTTACTAAAAAAGTGCTGCATTACATAAACAAATGTTGTCGTGAATATTCCTAACATTTACAAAATATCTTGCGGGTTGTCACCGCAAATATTGTCGTTACAACTAGTGCTACAATATTCGCACAAATGTTGTCAAGTTGTTGCTGCCATCGCGATAAATGTCACGGCCATTTTAATCACTCTTGTATTGTACTATAAATTCCAGTCGTTACTAAAAGTGTGCATTCACACAACAATTTCTAATATTCACTACAAACTTCTAACAAATATCTGGCAGTTGTCACGCAAATATTTCGTTACAACATAGGTAATTCAGCAATGTGTCAACGTTGTTGCTGCATCGCGATAAATGTCACGGCACAATTTTAATCACTTATGTATACTATAATTCATGTTATAAAGTGTCAATTACACAACAAATGTTGTCTGAAAATATGCCATAAATAACATTGGGGTTGTCCAAATATGGTTACAACATGGTACATTCTCCACAAATTGTCACGTTGTTGTGCATCGGATGAATGTACGGATTTAATCATAGTATTGTACTTAAATTCAGTGTACTAAAAAAAGTGCTTACACTACACAAATGTTGTGAATTTGCATCAATTTACAAAATACTTGCGAGTTGTCACGAAATATTTCGTTACTAGCGCAATATTCGAAGTTGTCAACTGTCTGCTCGCGATGAAATGTCCGCACAATTTATCACTCTATGTATGATATAATTCAGTCGTTAAAAACGATTACAAAAAATGTGTGCATTGCTAAAATTAACCAAATATTGGCAGTTGTCAGCAATTTGTCTCAAATGCTGCTACAAATCTCGAAATGTTGAGTTGTTGCCGCAAATATTGTCGTTACAAACATAGCTGCTACAAATATCAATCGCTACAAATGTTGTCAACGTTGTTGCTGCCATCGCGATGAAAATGTCACGCCACAATTTTAATCACTCTATGTATTGTCACTATAAATTTCCATGTCGTTACTCAAAAAAAGTGGCTGCAATTACCACTACAACAAATGTTGTCGTCGAAAATATTGCCACTACAAACATTCTAACCACAAATATCGTTGCGGCAGTTGTCACCGCAAATATTGTCGTTACAAACATAGCTGCTACAAATATCATCGCAACAAATGTTGTCAACGTTGTTGCTGCCATCGCGATGAAAATGTCACGGCCACAATTTTAATCACTCTATGTATTGTAACTATAAATTTCCAAGTCGTTACTCAAAAAAAGTAGCTGCAATTACCACTACAACAAATGTTGTCGTCGAAAATATTGCCACTACAAACATTCTAACCACAAATATCATTGCGGCAGTTGTCACCGCAAATATTGTCGTTACAAACATAGCTGCTACAAATATCTTCGCTACAAATGTGTCAACGTTGTTGCTGCCATCGCGATGAAAATGTCACGGCCACAATTATAATCACTCTATGTATTGTCACTATAAATTTCCAAGTCGTTACTCAAAAAAGTGCTGCAATTACCACTACAACAAATGTTGTCGCTGCAAATATTGTCACTACAAACATTCTAACCACAAATATCATTGCGGCAGTTGTCAACGCAAATATTGTCGTTACAAACATAGCTGCTACAAATATCATCGCTACAAATGTTGTCAACGTTGTTGCTGCCATCGCGATGAAAATGTCACGGCCACAATTTTAATCACTCTATGTATTGTCACTATAAATTTCCATGTCGTTACTCAAAAAAAGTAGCTGCAATTACCACTACAACAAATGTTGTCGTTGCAAATATTGTCACTACAAACATTCTAACCACAAATATCGTTGCGGCAGTTGTCACCGCAAATATTGTCGTTACAAACATAGCTGCTACAAATATCTTCGCTACAAATGTTGTCAACGTTGTTGCTGCCATCGCGATGAAAATGTCACGGCCACAATTTTAATCACTCTATGTATTGTAACTATAAATTTCCAAGTCGTTACTCAAAAAAAGTAGCTGCAATTACCACTACAACAAATGTTGTCGTCGAAAATATTGCCACTACAAACATTCTAACCACAAATATCATTGCGGCAGTTGTCACCGCAAATATTGTCGTTACAAACATAGCTGCTACAAATATCTTCGCTACAAATGTTGTCAACGTTGTTGCTGCCATCGCGATGAAAATGTCACGGCCACAATTTTAATCACTCTATGTATTGTCACTATAAATTTCCAAGTCGTTACTCAAAAAAAGTTGCTGCAATTACCACAACAACAAATGTTGTCGCTGCAAATATTGTCACTACAAACATTCTAACCACAAATATCATTGCGGCAGTTGTCAACCGCAAATATTGTCGTTACAAACATAGCTGCTACAAATATCATCGCTACAAATGTTGTCAACGTTGTTGCTGCCATCGCGATGAAAATGTCACGGCCACAATTTTAATCACTCTATGTATTGTCAAACTATAAATTTCCAAGTCGTTACTCAAAAAAAGTGCTGCAATTACCACTACAACAAATGTTGTCGTGCAAATATTGCACTACAAACATTCTAACCACAAATATCATTGCGGCAGTTGTCACCGCAAATATTGTCGTTACAAACATAGCTGCTACAAATATCTCGCCAAATGTTGTCAACGTTGTTGCTGCCATCGCGATGAAAATGTCACGGCCACAATTTTAATCACTCTATGTATTGTCACTATAAATTTTCATGTCGTTACTCAAAAAAAGTTGCTGCAATTACCACTACAACAAATGTTGTCGTCGAAAATATTGCCACTACAAACATTCTAACCACAAATATCATTGCGGCAGTTGTCACCGCAAATATTGTCGTTACAAACATAGCTGCTACAAATATCTCGCTACAAATGTGTCAACGTTGTTGCTGCCATCGCGATAAAATGTCACGGCACAATTTTAATCACTCTATGTATTGTCACTATAAATTTCCAAGTCGTTACTCAAAAAAAGTTGCTGCAATTACCACTACAACAAATGTTGTCGCTGTAAATATTGTCACTACAAACATTCAACCACAAATATCATTGCGGCAGTTGTCAACGCAAATATTGTCTTACAAACATAGCTGCTACAAATATCATCGCTACAATGTTGTCAACGTTGTGCTGCCATCGCGATAAAAATGTCACGGCCACAATTTTAATCACTCTATGTATTGTCACTATAAATTCCATGTCGTTACTCAAAAAGTAGCTGCAATTACCACTACAACAAATGTTTGTCGTCGAAAATATTGCCACTACAAACATTCTAACCACAAATATCATTGCGGCAGTTGTCAACCGCAAATATTGTCGTTACAAACATAGCTGCTACAAATATCTCGCTACAAATGTTGTCACGTTGTTGCTGCCATCGCGATAAAATGTCACGGCCACAATTTTAATCACTCTATGTATTGTCACTATAAATTTCCATGTCGTTACTCAAAAAAAGTGCTGCAATTACCACTACAACAAATGTTGTCGTGCAAATATTGTCACTACAAACATTCTAACCACAAATATCATTGCGGCAGTTGTCAACGCAAATATTGTTTACAAACATAGCTGCTAC